>WEKY01016993.1:7548-18851 GCA_013390045.1 Picathartes gymnocephalus | reverse complement strand
AAAAAAAAAACCAAAAAAACCCCCAACCAACCACAAAAAAAGCCCCCAAACCCTACTAGTAAATCCTGAAACAGATTACAAGGCACTTTCACTCCAATAGTTTCTTATTAAGTCAGATGTGCATGAGGTTCCTGACCTGTTAAACAAACTAGAGCTCACATAACAGCATGGGGTGAAAAAAAAACCACTTGACATGTTGGAGAGATGGGCAGAGAAGAACCATCTGAAATTCAGCAAAGGCAAATGCAGAGTCCTGCACCTGGGGAGGAACAACCCCAGGCACCAGCACAGGCTGGGGCTGACCTGCTGGGGAGCAGCTCTGAGGAGAAGGACCTGGAGGTCCTGCTGGACAACAAGCTGTCCATGAGCCAGCAGAGCGTCCTGGTGGCCAAGAAATCCAACGGTATACTGGGGGACATTAGGAAAAGCACTGCCAGCAGGTCATGGAGGGTGATCCTGCCCCTCTACTCAGTCCTGGAGAGGCCACATCTGGAGTGCTCTGTCCAGTTCTGGGCTCCTCTGGAGAACAGAGACATGGAGCTCCTGGAGTGGGGGGTTGCAAAGGTGTTTAGGAAACTGAAACACCTTACTAATGAGGAAAGGCTGAGGGAGTTGGGTCTTTTTATCATGGAGAAGAGGCAACAGAGAGGGGATCCTATCAATGTATACAAATACCCTAGGGGCAAGTGCTGGGAGGATGGGGCCAGACTGTTTTCTGTGGTGCCCAGTCACACAACAAGAGGCAATGAGCATGAACTGAAGCACAGGATTTCTACCTGAACATGATGAAGAACTTCTTTACTGTGAAGGTGTTGGAGTACAGGAACAGATTGCCCGGAGAGGCTGGGGAGTCTTCTTCCTTAGAGATACTCAAAACCTGCCTGGATGCAATCCTCTGTCACCTGCTTTAGGTGAACCTGCTTTAGCAGAGGATTAGAAGAGATGGTCTTCAGAGATCCCTTCCAATCCCAACTATTCCGTGACTCTGTGATATCTAGATACCTTAAAAATACAAACCTGAAAAGCTCACACTCCCCTGAGAATGCCAGGTTTAGTTTTAACTAGATTTTACTTAAATTCCAGAGCATATGTAAAGTTGGCTTTGACTTCTGTTTGAAATACTTCTCTCATGAAGTTAATAAGGTCTTTCTGTACTTGACACCATAAATCTGATTCAATCTTTCTGTTTCCCATCAGATAAAGGAGAACTTGAAGGTTTTGTGATTGGCCTTGGTTTCAGCATGATACTCATTCTGGTTTTTACACCTCTCACTTGTTCTCTGGTGCTTAAAAGGTAAGAACAGAATATTGGCTGGAGTTGTCAGCAGCACTCTTGTTTTGTTTAGCTCTGAGTTTCATAGCACTGGGCCTTTTTTGTCATTAAAGGCAACACAACCCAAAAAACACACAACACAATAGTCCCCACACTAATTTCACAGTGAGAGCAATTACAAGCCACTATAAGCTGATTAAAATGGTAAAACAAGTTTGTAAAAAATCTGTGCTCTTTAGCTTTTGATTCCCTTATCTGCCTACCTCCTGTCACAAACAAACTTAGAAAGAGCCAGGACCATTTCTCACAGTGGGAAATTTGCTATAGATATATAGATAAAGCATGCATTCGATTATTTTTATCAAAGATATTTCTTGCAAACACATTTGTATATTAAATGTATAAAGCATGCATATAAGCATATAAGGAGAAGGAGCAATATATGAATGAGTAGGAACAAGAGAGATTAACAAGGGTGCCTGTAAGATCTGGAAGTGGTTCTCTTATTTTAGGAGAAATTGTTTTCTGCAATAATATTCACCCCCACATAATAATCTGAGGTACAATAACAGGGGCATACACTATGACTAAAATAAAATGGTTTGCATAGTAATGGGTTCTAATATTAATTTTCTGACAGACTTAGTTACATACAACCACTTCTGTTACTATTTGGGGTCCTAGAACAATTTTTTTCCTCTTCACAAAGCACCAGCCTCAGAAGCTGAAAGCACAGCTGCTAAAGGACAGAAGGCACAACCTGTGGTTTGAAAGCCACAAGCGTGATGTAGCCTGCTTTATCTTAAACTTCTCTCCTTGTCACTGGAAAACAGACTCCACATGAAGCCTCCTGTGCTCTTACCTTTTCAGATTGTATTTTAAGTTGCACTGTGTCTGATACAGCAGTTTTGACAAGAACTACATGACCTACATGAAAGTTTTGACATAGACCAAACTTCATTGTGTTAAAAATAAGACCACACTTCATTGTCTGGGCCCCATAGGAAAGAGTAGGAAAAAACCCCCTTCAAAACAACCAGGCAGCACACAGGAGCCCAGTGTAGCACTACAAAGTAGTGCTTAAATTAGTACATTTGTAGTAATATTGAACAGTTTGAACTGAGATGAAGGGTCCCAGTGATGTCCTCATCTCAATTGCCTTCTTGATTTGTAAGAAAGGAGTCACCAGCCAGCCAAATGCCCACCTTCACAGGATCAGCAAGAGAACCAGTAACTTTACAGCCAGTCCTCACCTCTAACCACAGCCTAAGCAGAGGCAAAGTACCCTAAAGCTAATGAAGTCTAGATTTAATTTCAAAACTGAAAAATACTGAAGCCAACACTAAGGCAGAGTGATGGACTGCCTAAACTCTCAGCCCCTCTTACAGCTGTGTTGAGGCTTCTTTTATGAAGGTGAGATACTGTATGTAATAGCTCCCAGAACTAGCCAAACTGAAAACAATCAGGAAAGAGCAGGAGCTGTGTTGTCCCCTTAGAGCTTAATCCAGATGACCAGTGCCATTGCATGTCAGCTGAATACAACAGTATATTGCTCTTTGTTTTCAAGGGAAAGGAAACATTTAAATCGAAGCCCAGGATCAAATACTTACCAAAACACACTTCGTCCTGTATGTCCCAAAGACCTCAGGGAAGATGGAGGTTTTGTGGAAATGATAACAAATTAGATGTATAGAAATATTAGATGTATAGATTAAATGTATAGAAAGAGACAACATTGCCAGCACTACCTACAGCTTCTTTGTCATTAAAGACACTAATTATCATTACCTCAGCATTTCAGTGTAGACTACCAAGATTGGTTTTCAACTTTTAATTAGCATTATGCTTAAATGTCTCTGTAGAACATCTTTGTTGAAAGTTACAAAAATGTTAATAGGTTATATATGAACAGTAATTAATTTAAATGCATAGGAAAAGTCAGTCATTTAACCTGATGTTGAATGTAAAATAATTCTTTACAGGCTGAAAATATCATACTGGCCCAGTATACCAAGCCCAAACAACAGCAGTGCACTCCAAGATATGGCAAGTACACTTCTGATGGCATGAAAAAATACACAGGGGAGATCTTTGAATAATCTATAATGCTAGTTATCTGTCCTTTCACACTTCACTCTAGAAAATGTCTGATATCAACCACTTGGAAGCCAGAGTAATATTCAAAATGGGGGGCGGTTGTTATTTAGGCATAGGCTGTATACACTTCTAAATTTAATAAAGGTGTCAGACTTTTTTGACTACATTGTAGAGCATTTTTAAAGGCATGATTCTTAAAAGAACAAATCAAAGCTGAATGGGGGTAGATGTATTCTAAAGAGAGAAATTCAGTTTTTATATTCAGTCAGTTTCACCAACTTAAACGGATTATTAAGTTATTATAATACAAAAAGTTATTAAAATACAAAGTGGTGAATTGTGGCCTAATTCCAGAGAAGTCTCATGACAGAGGCCATGTAATATGGTGTTTTCTGAAGTCTGCTCCTCACTCCTCAGTCCCTGCTTGCCTCCAAAGCAATCCAGGGGCTCTGACTGGCAGCTGGTAGCTGTCTGAGGAGCACCTGCTGGTCAACAGGCACCAAGTACAGCAGTGTGGTCACGTCTTGCCCACAGCTTTCCCACATGTTTTGGTAGGTATACCTGAATTTCAGCACTAAAGAAGCAGGGAAATTAGCTGTCAGTAAAAAATACAGCTATTAGAAGCAGTTGCTGGAGACCACATAATCGACTTCTGCCTATTAGTGGACTTATTTGTATCTTCGTCTTCTTGCCTTCCCCCTTTTAATAAGATTTTTGCTGCGGTTTTTGTGACACCTAATACGAAAAGTCCTCCTTTTAGAATACTTAAGTTTATCTCTTAAGTCTCAGATCACCTGTGATTATGTTTTTGTAGCAGGAATTAGTACTGCTTTCCTTTATAAATCTTTTTTTCAAGAAGACTTGAACTTAATTTGGCACTTGACAATCTAGTAGTTTGTCTCATGAACTTTAACAAGCAGACTTCTGTCTTATCAAATTTCGGGCACTGGCTAGTAGGTGTCTACAAGCCAGACACTGTCCAGAACTGGGATACAGAGTGAAGTAATCAGAAACAACATTTCAGAAGACACTGATAATCTGCTGATAATCAAAAGTTTTGCTGAACATCAGCATTGCTTCCTGCAACAGAGGAATGTATGGATTTTCATATTCCAGATCAGGACTTCCTCACTTCCTTTCTTTTTTTCTTCCACCTAAATGTAGATTAAAAAGTGAGAAGTTCAGAGCTAGTCATCAGGTAGTCATTTTGCAATGAAGAATTGCAAGTGAAATACACTGAGACTGCATGCTACAGAAGGGACAAGAAGGTTTTACGAACTACACTGCCATTTTGACACAAAATGCTTAAAAGCAAAATATATGAATTTTAAATGCCTTTAACTTTTTCTGCAGAGGCAAAGCAGCTGTCAAAGTAAATGAAGTCTGTATTAACCACACCTGGTAGAGAATACTGTAATGTTGATAACATGTCAGACACAGAAATACCAGACACCAGATAATGGTTTGGGGGAAAGCAGAAAAAGCACTATGTCAGGAGACAGTACAATAAACAGTTTTCTAGATATATTGTCTAGAAATAATTTGGTATTCTGAACAATTAAGGAAACATGGAGAAACATATTCCTCAAATAGGCATGGCAAAACAGAGGCAGGGAGCAAATCTTGCTAAATTCTGTATATTCATTTGATCTGTACTTATTTCAAGACTGAACCGCACCAGTTTAGTTGGGCAATGTAGCAACTCTTGACAAAACCACAAAAATAGTCCAGAAAGGCGGCAAGACAACTTGTTCTCCAGACAGAGGTTTATTAAGCAAAACATAAGTCAATGATACATCCCATGGTTCAGAGCAGCAGGAGGAACTGGAGACACTCTCATTAAAGAGACCAGGAAAATGAAATATGGAGAACTAAAATGTCAGTCAGTCATCCAAATCAGTCTCCTGTTCTTCATGTATAGGCAAGATTCTTCGAAGATGCTGCTTCTTCACCTATTTCCTCTTTCAGTCAGAATCACAGCATTGCTATGTTGTTTGGAAAAGACCTCCATGATCACCAAGTCTAACCATTAACCAGCACCACTGTGTTCACCACTAATCCATGTCTCCAGGTGACACATACAGACTTTTCCAAACACCACATCCCTGGACAACCTGACAACCCTTTTAGAGAAGAAATTCTTCCTAATATCCAATCTAAACCTTTCCTGGTGCAACTTGAGGCTATTTCCTCTCATCCTGTCATGTGTTACCTAGGCACAGAGATCAACTCCCATCTGGTTACAGCCTCCTTTCAGGCTTGTAGAGAATGGTAAGATCACCCCTGAGCCTCCTTTAATCCAGGCTAAACAATCCCAGCTCCCTCAACTGCTCTTCACAGGACTTGTACTCCAGACCGTTCCCCAGCTCCATTGCCCTTCTCTGGACCCTCTCCAGCACCTCAAAGTCCTTCTTGAACTGAGGGCCCAGAACTGGACACAGCACTCCAGGTGTGGCCTCACCAGTGCCCAGCGCAGGGGGACAATCCCTGCCCTGGCCCTGCTGGCCACACTATGGCTGATCCAGGCCAGGATGCCATTGGCCTTCTTGGCCACCTGGGCACACCCTGGCTCCTGTTCAGCTGCTGGCACCAGCACCCCCAGGTCCTTTCCAGCCACTCTGCCCCAGCCTGTGGCTCTGCCTGGGGTTGTTGTGACCCCAGGGCAGGACCCAGCACTGGGCCTTGTTAAACCTCAGACCCTTGGCCTTGGCCCATGGATCCAGCCTGTCCAGATCCCTCTGCAGAGCCTTCCTGCCCTCCAGCAGATCAACGCTCTCACCCAGCTTGGTGTTACCTGCAAACTGCCAGAGCGTGCACTCCATGAGATCATTGGTGAAGATACTGGACAGAACTGGCCCCAGCACTGAGCCCTGGTGAACAGCACCTGTGGCCTCCAGCTGGATGTAACTCCACTCACCACCAGTCTCTGGCCCTGGCCATCCAGACAGTTTTTCTACCCTGTGAAGAGTGCACCTGTCCAAGCCAGGAGCAACCTGTTTATCCAGGGCAGTTCTGTGGGAAATGGTATCACAGACTTTACTAAAGTCCAGGTAGAAGTAAAACCTATTTTAGATTTGCTAGCTGTGGAATTTGGGCTGCTCTTCATAAAAAAATATGATAATGAAGGTACATATCATACAGATCTTTATTGAAAACAAGGCAGAAGATAACCATGCAGTGATGTCTGCTTATCCCATTACAAGAGAAAAATAGAGATATTTTATGTGGTATTGCTGAGATTTCAAAGAACAGCATTCTCATATTGCGGTCAGATTACACATTGTAAGAAGAAAGAAAATAAAAAACCATACACACGTACTTACTTCTTGTAAAAATAACAGTNGGGGGAAGGAAGGAAAAAAATCTCATATCTATAACAACCTGCCCATAATTTAAAAAACATTATGGCAAATGTGGGCAAACACAGAACATTCTAAGTGGAAAATAAGGAAGCTTGGTCTTACTAACTGTTCTCCATTTAACCACCCAGAATTTGCAAAAACTTGTTACCCCACATATACTCAGATCACAAAATGGCATGAAGTTTAATAACAAATTGTTTGTAGCAGCTGCCAGCTTAATCTTGTGTGGCTGCTGTTCAAGTTGCTGCCTTTTTATAGTAATATATTTGCTAAATTTTTTGAAAGCTGTTGTTCTCAGAGTAGCACATCATCAGGCTTACATTTTATCATCACTACTTTTGGTCCCAAGTAAACATAAAAGCAAGAAAAACGTCAATTAAATTCTGCGGGACTGAAGAAGATGGTCCTTTAAATTAGGGCAATAAGTATTTTAATTCATATTTCTAAAACCAAAGATGAGATAAAATGGATTAAATAGCACATTGTTCTTATTCCTTGCTTTGTCTCACAGACTAATTGGAAACCTGTTTCAAGGTCACTGCTTCAGGCCCTGTCAGACAATGATACCACCAGCCTTTTTGTCATAGAGCATGTGTCAAAGGCTCCTCTGATGCTAGACCCCTTCACAGATGGTGGAGAAGACGGCAAGCACGACACCTGCCAGTCAAAAGAAACTAGCAATAACACAGACATGAGCCTGAGGCATGAAGAAATCCCTGCAGGAGCAGTTACCACTGAAGAAGACATAATTTCCATTGAAGTGCCACTCTTGAGTGACTATGCCAGCATGGAGTTTAGTCAGAAAGCCCTGATGAGTCTGACAGTGAGCATGCCTGGAAGAACTGCTCATCCTCATCTGGAAATGGAACAAAGCAGTAAGCCAGCACAAACTGTGCATAAGGTTTTGTTTGCCTCCCAGGACTACCTCAAACAAAGCCAGGTGGTACTTTTGCCATCTGGACCAGATTTCATGGGACAAGCCAATTAAACCTGAAGCATCTTCATAATTTTCTTTACCATAAAATCAAGTTCCAAATCTTATACTTCAGTGGACCCACTAGGACCATATGGGACAGTGAGATAGTAACAGTAGTTATCTCCACTACAGTAAGTTGCCTTGGTGAAATAGATTGACTATACTATTAGATTAGCTATTTCACCACAGTCATTCAATGGAAAGTCCTATTCACACAGACAAAACTTTCAGGGACTTATATGAAAAATCTTTCAGTAAAGTACCTCTGTCTTGGTATTTAGTTCCAGGGCACTCAGGAGCCATTTAAGGCTTTCACTCCACGCATAATGTCATTGTAGATACCAGAAAAATTCTCTACTCACTGTAACCAGCTTAAGATCTGATTTTCAGATCTCCTAAGTTCTTCAGCAAAAAAAAAATTCAGCAAAAGTATCTACCACTCCAAAGACGCTCTCCAGTTGGTCAAAGCTGGCCAAGGAAATTAGTGCAAATCTTTCAAATTAGGATTCAAAAGTTTGTTTGATCTATGTAAAACACCATTAGTGCTTTATATTCTAGAACTTTACAACTTTAATCATTGTAGATAAGTAATGCTGTATAAGTGAAGATTATAGTAAGTTTCATTACAGTATTGGAGTTGCTACTTGTATTAAATTAAGGCTATTTCCTCCTACAATTATCTACACATTCAGAGAAGCCATCCATAGTTTGTGATGAGGTGTAGCTGCAGATACATTTTCACACTGCTTGCAATAACAATAACTGTTGAAGAGACTTCAGGATCTGAATAGATATTTCAGGTAGCCATCCCTCCAAGACTGCATGGAAGAGGAGCTACTGGAATACAGGGGATAAAAGGGTCTTCCTCAATATCCTTTCTCTGCGACTCCATCATGTATCTCCACAATGCAAGGAGTCTGCACCATTTTCTGGCTTACAAGATTTTCTCAGTCATGAACTCTGCAGGCATTAGTGGTCTGCACTTATTGTAAAAGACCGAATTTCTTGTTGTTGTCTCAAGATTAAGGAGCATTTTATTAAAATTGCTTTGTGGAGAAAGAAATTGATCAACTGTATCATAAGCACCAGAGAATCCACAGATGGACATTTTTTAAAATTCTCTCATTAAAAGTGAAGGATTGGCATTCATAGAAATATTTCCACTCATACTACGCACTATAAATTATAGAATAGCTACGCTTGCAAAAACTCAGAGAAATTCCATATCCTCACTTCATTGATTTAGTGAGAATCCATAACAAAACCTGGTTTATTCATTTTCCTTATTTATATTCACTCTCTTTAACTCCATCTCTATCTCTGTTAAGACTGCCAGGAACAAATCTATATTTCAATGTGGGTTACTGTTGTTCAGCTTAGCACTTAGAATTCATTGTTCTCCTACAAAGCAATGTGCTCTAATGTTCTTACTCTGAGACACAAGATTAGGACACATACCATGCTCAGGTCTTCAGGTTAAGGAAAAATTGGTTTCTGTGGTTTGTGGGGTTTTTTGTTGTTGTGGTTAGGTTTTGGTTTTTTGGGGGATTTTGGTTGGCTCTTTTGTGGAGATTTTTAGTTCTGTTAGAAGGGTCCTACAACAATCATCTAGTTGTACTCCCTGACCTCTTCAGGCAGTTTAAAAAAATGTGTGCATATACTGGTGTATAGTGACTTCAGAATGCTTCCTATACAAATAAACATGTAAGATAGTTCATTCCATGTGCTATAGTGCTGTTCAAGTGGTTTGTGTAGTGTACTTAGCTTTGGTATTCTTAGCTTCAATATATGTTTTGTTGAGTGAAATTGCAGATATGAAGGCTCAGGACCACAAAAGACAAGGTATTTTATAACTAAAGTTTTGGGGTTTTTTTCACAGTCAGCATAGCTCTGGATGATCACTGTCAGCATTAGTGAGAATTTAGACATGGTAAAAACTAAGACAACTTTAGACCTGGAGGCACATCAGTATAGTGATTTACAGCACGGGATATTATGCTGCAAGGTTACAGTACTTTAGCATTCTATATTTACAGAAAAAGGAAAGTAATACTCAGTCTCTAATACAGCACAAAGCTAGGTTAATACACATATATTTTTCTGGTATCCAGAGTAGATGTTTTTCTTGCATGGACATGAAGATTTTTTATTATTTTAAATTTTTTATTATATTTTTTATTTAGCACTTAAAGCCAGACTACAGTGCAGTAGTTAGCACTGAAAATTAATACAGTGTGTCAGAGACAAAACAAACAAGTACTCACCCTGGAACAGGAGATTGCAGCAACCACAATATTGTAGAGGTTTCTTCTGTATTAGTTAACAAATGAATAATAATATCTACCAAATATCTACAAATTCTCCCAGAATCTAAGTCTTTAAGGTACTGTGACAACCCTTAAAACCACTTTTATGGCACAATAGTATCTGCGCTTGAGCAGAGTTGTCTGGAAAGCAGAGAACACAAGGGCATCCTGTCAACCCAATTCAACTGCAGTTACTGCTACAAAACTTGTCAAACGATGAAGCACTTCATGAAAGACCTCTAGTTACAGAAGATACTCATCTTGGAGCTCTTGAGTCTGTGTCACAGGTTCTTGGTTTGCCTGTTTCTCTCTCTCAATGGCACTATAGGTCTGTTAACCGAATGACGTTAAATGTGTTCTGGTACAATGTTGATGGAATTTATATGAACCTGGGTAATAAAACTTGTGACAGCCTACACCACTGACTTCTGAGCACTGCTTATAGAAGACTGCTAAGACAAATCAGTCCCTGCCAGTGGTTTTGGGATGGGAATAATCTTATCCCATACCTATTTCAATTCTACAGCAGAAGCACCTGTTTGATAATAAAACTGAAAACAACCTGCTGTGCTAGAAATGGTCACTCCCGTTACCCATTCTCAGAGACACTTCCAGTGCTTCACAGAATCACCGGATCACTGAGGTTGGAAAAGAAGTTTACAACTGAGTCCAACTGCAAACCTAATACTGCCAAGCCCTAAACCATGCCCTAAAATGTCTCCCATGATGGTAACTTAACCAGTTCCATGGGTAGTGTGTTCCAAGTCTTGACAACTCTTCCAGTGAAGAAATGTTCCCAAATACTCAATCTAAGCCTCCCCTGGTGCACCTTGGGGCCATATCCTCTCATCTTGTCACTTGTAACCTGTGAGAATATACCAACCCTTATGTCACTGCACCATCCTCTCAGACAGTTGTAGAGAGTGACAAGATCCCTTCCCTGAGCCTCCTTCTCTCCAGACTAAACATCCCTAGCTCCCTCAGCCACCTCTTGTAAGACCTATTGTCCTGGTGTGAAGGACAGGTGTCTGCTAAGGAAGGCAGGAGAATCCCTTGAAATGGAAAATGTAACCCCTTTCCCTCCAAATTATTTGCAATTTTGAAATTAAGGGGCTCTCAGGAAAAGATATGGGAATAGGAATAACAGTTCTTTACTAGTATTGATAATAAAGCAAACAAACAACAACTCCTATGGCATTAACAACAAAACAGAACCAGGAACCCGGTCCCAGCCCTCTGGGCCTGCAGGCACTGTCCCCTTGGGTGCAGTGATGGTCACAGCCGGCAGG
>WEKY01016989.1:4757-67832 GCA_013390045.1 Picathartes gymnocephalus | reverse complement strand
GGTTTTTTTTTTTTTTTTTTGTTTTTTTTTTTTTTTTTTTTTTTTTTTTGGATAGGACTGCTTAGTTTTCTACAATCAAAGATTCATAGCTGCAAAACCTATTTTTTTTTAACTGGTGATGTTGATGTAGTTAAATTTTCTAAATTAGCTTAAGGTGATGTCTGTAGCATGAATTCTCCCTTTTCTCTAACCATCCAAAGTACCACGGAACCAGTCCTACAAAACTGAACAGTCAGCAGCAAGGTTTAACCCCCATGCAAAAGACCAGCAAAGCAGGAACAGTACTGCAGGATTTGTTATCCAAGACAGCTCATCTCTTCCTAAGCCAACCTTTTCTCTCTGTTTCCTTCTACTGCAGTATTGTCTCTCTCTCTCTTCAGAATGTGATAAAGAAATAGAGTTAGAGCAGCTATTCTCTATAAGCTTATTTCCTTTCTACTTTAAAACAAGAACAACCCTATTTTACTTTATTTTTAGCTTAGAATAGCAGCCTCAGGCTCCACTACTTTGTCATGCTGTTCTATAGCAGTCTAAATATTAAAAAACACAATCATTTTAAGAGTTATTTTAGAGCTTGATCTTTGTTTTAATAAAGAGTGTGGTTTCGTTCCTATTTTTCACATAAATCAACTGTTATGATTTCCAAGTATAGTTTTATTTGGTATCTTTGTTTTTGGAAATACCACAGTGAAAGCAGATCAGATATCAGAAACTGCAGTCTGTTTCATCACCTTACAAAAGCCAACTGCGCATATGGATGTTCCATAAGCTGCTATCACCAAAGCAATCATCTGTAATGGGTTGCCTTGTAAACACAAGTTGTGTGTATTTTCCTTTCTGAAGTCAGGTGAAGTTCTTTCATCTCAATTCAGATGTGATTTACTGTAAATAACTCTAATGTTGCTAGGAGACAAATTTCAAAACGAGTCCCAACTACAAAAGGATTAATATTAAATATCTGAAATAGTTGTTCATAGTGTGTAGAACACACTTTAACATCCTCTGATAAGGCCAAGTAACTTCTTATTTGTGGGAGGCTGACTTGCCAGAACTGGCAGGTCAGAGGGCAATAGGTCTGACATGTTCCATACTGTACCTGTCACACACTCGAGGGATCCCTGATCCAGGAACTGTTTCTCCATATGCCTTGGAGAGTGGGCTGCTCAAATCCAGAACACTTGAGAGGTCTTGGGGAGGATCTTTTCTTATAACGCAAAAATTGCTTTGTCTTCAAAAGACAACATTAATCTCACTATTAATGTAGAGGATGATTTGCTGCAACGAGGTTGCCTCAGTCCTTTTTGGAAGCTGTTGTTCATGCTTGACCTAACTTACAGACACAATTCACTTCACCCTGTTACTCTCTTTACAGAGTATAGAATTTGAACTTCTAAAAGCAAGCAGATATGTCAAAATTAACATTTTTATTCGTGTTGGGACCAGGCAGAAAATATGGATGCTGGCCAAAGGAGGGTGCAGCTGCAGCCAGGAGATCAGGGAAGACTTGGTTCCCCTGTTGTGAGAACAAGCACATGGAAAAGGATATACAGAAGATGAAGGATTCAAAGTGATGAGAAGGAAAAAGAATTACAAGAAAAATACAAAGAGGAGGAACGGGAGGGTAATGTTGCCATGATTTTAATTACACTGTCTATGGTAACAGTAAAATTAATTGGCAGTGCATGCAAATCACAAAGTTTGGATTGTCTTATGCCTAGAGACAATGAAGCAGAGGAAGAAAAAGTGTTTGCAATTTTGGAGTGCTCAAATATCACTACAAAAAGTACCTGGAAATACATGAGAGGCCAGAAACATTCTCCCCGTTTTACTGTAGCAACAAACTTCATTTATAGTCTTCAAGTCAGCTGTGAAAAATGAGAATAAAATTAACCCAAGTTAATAACATTGGACAGACCTGCTCTGAGAGACCTTCCTGAGCTTTAACAAACTTTGGTGAGCAGGTCCTTGCAGCCACAGTGATACAGTGCTAACTACACTAAAGTGTGGCGTATCCTTTGGCAACTGCTCCTCTACCATATGAAATGTTCAGGCTGTTTGCAAATGAACAAGATTTCATGACAATGAGAATGAAACTAATTACATCTGTTTGATGGTGGGACCTACTTTAAGATAATTTGCAACAAATTCCCTAGGGAAGGTTTCCCCTTTGAAGTGCTTCTTACTCCAGGGTTCCCTTTTGAAGTAGCTCCCCCTTTGGATTGCTTTTGAAGTGCTACTTTTTTCTTTCTTAGGTCTTTGAGTTCTGCTTTGTTGCACCTTTCACATTGGAGGTTAACAGCTGAAGATCACTGTGTAGAGAGACTTTGATTTAGACCAGTTTCTCTCACACACCATGCTGCAAGACCTGCCTTCATCTCCCCAGAAGTAGCCATACAGGGAGGATTAAGAAAGCTATTCATTCACCTCTTCACTAGCACCAGCTTAATATGTAAACTGGCCACTATCCAAACCAAGGTGCAGAAATGTCTCCAGCTATCTAAAATGCCTGTTTTGCATGAGTGCAGAAAAAACCTTTTTTTTATTTCCTTTCTCCCATCAGCTTAGATATATGATTTCTCCTCTTATTCCTTATGTGGTATAAGTGTCCACCTGCCACCTGGAAAGCCCTTAACTCTGAGAGAGTTCGTAAAGCCACTAACTGTGATGAACAGTTTGAAAACAACACTTTACTCTGGCCGTGAGACATTTCCATCACTAGAAAGATATCAGCTCCCACAGCTTCATCCTGACTTGAGGGCTTGGAAATGCTATGAGCAGAGAGAAGGAAGCAAAGGTTTGAGGCTGCAAAAAGTTTTTAGGTCAGATAAGGCTGAGATAAGGCTGAGTTTGGGAGGCCTTAGCAGAAACACATGACATCTACCAGTGACCTGAGAGGAACCTCTCCATCCTTTCAAAGTACCCTATCACACTTCACTACATGCTATGTACCGTACTGTGGGGACAGATTGAAAGAGGGAAATTTATGTTAGATATTAGGAAGAAATTTACTCCGAAGGTATTTAGACACTGGAACAGATTGGCCTGTGATGGAGATAGTTAATGCCCCAAACCTGGCAGTGTACAAAGCCAGGCTGGATAAGGCCTTGAGCATCCTGGTCTAGTGGGAGGTGTCTCTGTCTATGGCAGCAACGTTTCAGAGTAGATGATCTTTAAGGACCATTCCAACCCCTTAACATTCTATGATTCAGTACTGTGGCAGGAGATCACAACATTTATGTTATTCTGCAAGGCATATCCCACTAATTCTTATCCCAGCCTTTATGTCCCAGTGGTTTTGATTTCCATAGTTTGGAAACTCCTTTTGTCTCCAGATGAGATGTCTTGGTGTGCAGTTTAGGAGCCTGCATGTACTTTCATCTCCCAGAGTAGCAACCAGCTGTGCAGACTTCTGCTTCCGTCTGTGACGCTGGCTACCACTGAAACTGGCCTGGGTCTGGAAGCACTTGACACTGCTGCTATCCCAAGGCCAGAGGAAACAAGATATTTCTGACATGGCCAGAGATATTTCTGAGGCAGAAATTGAAGGCAGTTCTTTATGGTTGTGGTCCCTGGTTCATGTCAGTAAAGCAAGGGTAGGTAAGAAGGCATAGATGCTGTGTGGGGTGGGTCTTACATAGCTGCCCCCTAAGGCATCACTTCCCTTCTTCTTTCCCCCAACCCCGTACCACAACCTCCTGAGCCATTTCTCCCTCTTCTCTGCATGGGCACCAGTGTGTGGTACTGATCACCCAACCTTCCACCCACAGCCAGGCACTGTTGTGAGGGAAAGGTTTCTTATGATGCCAGTACAGAAGGGCAGGGTTAACCATGGAATTGGACCAACACTGCTGCCATCAGGTGCTTTGCAAGCTGGCCACAAAATCAGTATGGAATACCAATCCACTTCTTAAAGACAAACTGCTGCTTGAACAAGACAGCCAACTTTGACCACCTGTCAAAACAGAAAATGTTTTAGGGATTCACTAATAACACCTTCCCCAAGTAACTTAGAGGATATGAAATTGCACTCAGCAGTCTACATTGTAGGTGTAAGAACACAAAAAGCTGGCTAACATAATTTAAGAACCCGGTGTTGTCTAAACCAGATTTTTACAACTTACAAAATGTTTTCATTTTAACAGGGTCATAATTGAAACAGAAACAAATGTGCCCCATGAGCAAAGCAGTCCAGAAGAAGTGAGAATTGGAATTTTTTTCGTCTCTGTAGAAAGTCAGGTTAAATTAAATCAGCATAGATGAAAATACTGAAACAAATGGTAAAGAGACAGATTAAGTATTATTTAAAATGACATTAAATCAGTGGAAATGCCTCTGCAACAGTGTCATTCTCATTATCATACTAGTAAAATACTACTCATAGAAATGCCAGGGCCTTTGAAACACGGAAGGATTCTGACAGCACCACACTGTGCCTCGGTGAAGGCAGACTTCCCCTTTTTGCTATGCTGCTCTCTTCCATAGCTCAGAACTGAGAATCTACTAATGCATCTTGTCAGAGAACATAATTAGCATCAGTATAAAATTGTAGATAAGTTGTTATCTTTCTACCACCATAATGACTATTTATTAGGTATTTCTGTGGTTATGTCACAGTAAGTTTAGTCATTAAGACTCATGTATTTAAACTGAAACTTTAGTTTCATGTTATGTTTTTCCCAATACTAGTGCTAGTGTGAGGAGAATATTTCCTCCCTGTCCCTGCTTCTGTCCCTGTTTTTATGCACCCTCACTAGGTTGAATGAAATATTTGCAGGTCCACAAGAAGTTCAGTGAAGTGAACTGATACTTTTGAGTTGGGGGGGAGTCTGAAAAATCTGTCACTGTGGCAATATCACCAGAGAAAACTTCCCATGAATCCATAGCCTCAGAGATTATTCAACACTCTCCATCAGCATTTGTCAAGCAGGGATACATGTGTGTATTATGAATGAATTATCTATTGTCAGGGAAATCATAACACTTTCTGGGCCACCCAGGTTGAGGCAGAGTTTCAAAAGCATTTTTGCATATCAAAAGCTAACATTGAATCAAGCAGCTTTTCACTAGCAAGAAGATGATAAATTGATATCCTAATTAAACCAATTATCGAGTCTTCAGGCTACAGGAAATTCCCAGTGTGGCATTTGTACACTGTTGAATTCCCAGGGAAAGCATGAGCTCACCGAGCTTTGCCCCGAGTCCAGGGGGATGGCGTTAGAGGGATGAGGCTGCTCAGGAGCACGGCTGCAAGTGCCTCTGGGCTGGTGCCCAGCTTGCTGAGCAGAGGAAGGCAGGCTTTGCCACCCTGCATCCTGGGTCCGCCACCATTCCTCCCTGCTCCCTCCCGCAGCTCTGCTATCCGCCGGACATCCTGCCAAGCCAAATGACCTAAGTGAAGCTTCAGACAACCGTTTCCTCCCTGTCCTCCTTCTGCGAGTAGTTTTTTGCTGTTTTACTGAGTTAAATCAGCTCATGAAAGGCTTCAGGAAGGTCCAGAGCTGGTGCAAGAGATGCGCAGATGGGTGGCCAGGGGCAGGCATGGGGATGGGATATGTGAGGTCAGAGCAGGATATGCTCCTTGATTCTTTGCCCCTGCTTTCCAAATCCTGAAGACTTTTAAGAACTATTTCTAGCATAGCAGAATAAAACTTGTTTTGTTTTTTCACCTCAGCAGGATAACCAGTGAAATGCTGAGATGTCACCCTGCAGCAGGAGTGATGTGCAAAGAGGAATCTTCTTGGGAGTGTAAGCCATGTGTACTCAGGAATTTTCATGCCCCTGAGCTGGCAGGATCTCCTCAGAGGTCTCTAACACTGACAGCCAAGTTGTGGGAGCAGACCATCACTGAGATTGCTTAGGCAAACTCAGTGGCATGAAATCAAATGATAGGGATGAGTAGCACCCCTGAGCATAAGGATCTACCTACTCACTTGTGACACTACCTGATCAGATGACACATTGCTCCAAATGCTGCTGTTGGCCCTCATGCATGCTGTCCTTGGTCTTACTAATACACATGATGCTGGAGCAGTAACAGCAGGAGGAAGAGGGAAAGCAAACCTTTCCGATTCACTGGGTGGGACTCCCACATTAATTTCAGCCCATGTGGGGTTAAGCACCAATTCCCTTGGCTTCCTCAGTCACTGGGCTATGGGCTCTTGCATTAACTGCTGAGGGGCCCTTGGAAGGCAGATCAATCTAGAGATCTCCCAGAGGTGCCAAGGAGAAGAGATATTTCCTGCTGATTGTCACATATATTCCCATTCTTCATCTTCAGAACATCTGCACTGCAACATCAGGCAGAGCAAAATTTGCTTTCTTACTTTAACAATCTGACTCAGAAGCTGAAACAAGTTGCTGTCATTCCTTGGACTAAGCAGTAGTTAAAAGCAGAGAGTTTTCAAAGGAAAACAAAAAGATCCTGGATCTTTTCCTGATGATGAAATTATTTGAATTGATGAATTTGAGTTATTTCACAAAATGGTTCAAAATGCATTTGTTATTTGTCTCAAGCTATTGTGAATCAGCGAGCTGCTGACACAGACCCTGGGACACGTCACTCACCCTGGCCATAAAAAGCTGCAGAACATACAGTAGCACTCATGAAGCATATCCCTTGGGCTCCGGCCAAGCAGTGACTGTGATAAGGGAGGTGACTTAGTGGGAAAATTAGTTTGATTAACTTTATCAGCAGGAAGGTGAGGAGTGGAAAATCCCTAAGCAGGAGAACAAAGGGGCAGAGGTGATAGAGCAGTGGCTTGAAGAGCAAGGTGGCTTTGGGCACAAAGGAGGAACAAAGGCAGATGCCTTCATGGAGAGGGCTTTTCTCCCCTCCACCCTCAGCCAAAGAAACAGGGAACTAGCTGGAGGAGATTTTCTCTGTGCGTCAGGGAAATGATCATGTAGAGGTTGGGGAGAAGGAGTAGGTAAAGGAAGATGAGGGTTACTGGCCTTGTTCATTTTCAAACACAACATCTCTGGATTTTCCCAGACATGCCCAATTTCACTCTCTACCCAGAAATTTCATCAGGAGAAAGAGTGAGGATTTTGGCCTATTAAGCATGTCTGGCCATGTAAAGAGAAGGACAACGATAAATAATGCTAATGGAGTTGCCAGGTGTCAGTAAGTTCCAGACACATGGCCATCACAGAGTAGATTGACTACACAGCACATAAAACACGGCACAGAGGTCTCCAGACAGACTGAACTTCACAAATAGGCTCTGTATGGTTACTCTGTACATGAGCTCACCACCAGCACAACCCATGATCCAGAGTGTGAAGGTATCATGTGTTGTCCTGGCAGATGCTTGGAGGTTGTTCTAAAGGATGTTCCAGAAAGGTGCAGAATTCCAGGTGTTGAGATCTGTTTCTCCTGTGCAGTCTATGGTAAAGTTAATTGTGCCAGAATCCTTCAGAGAGCCTGGGTGCCATTACTTATTTCAAATTGCTTCAAATAGCATACTGCTTTACACATCAAATCAGAAGTTAAACTATACATTAAAATTCTAATGCTAATTTTTGGTAATTAATGTTTGTCTATCAAGAGTGCTATGATCGGACTTAGGATTAATAGAGTATTATGGTCCATTTTTATGAAGAGTAAGACCACAAAGATTGTGCCCAAGAAGTGTAACAGAGAGGATAAGAAAAACAAAAATAAATAGTGCCTCAGTGCACCTGCAAGCATGAGAACACATAGCTTGAACATTCTCTCAGCAGACAGCAGGCTGACAGATAATTAGGAGGGTAAATTGTGTTACGGCTTAGCTAATTGCTTTTCATCAAGAAATATTAAATATCTCTTCCTACATATGAGAAGAGTGAAGCATAGAACTGGGAACAAACTCCTCCAAGGTGACCCACTAAGTGAAGTGACAGAGATAAGAATAAACTCCTCATTCCAAATTCTCACACAGACTGACCTGCAAAAATCCATCCCTTGTGCAGTCACCTTAACAAGGCTAAGGACACATCAAGGTCACTCTGGGGAACTAAAGGTGACTTGAAAGACAGTATTGTGACTATTGAGGCACTAGGCTCATGGATTTTTTCAGACATTGCCATGGAAAAGGTGATCTCAAGTTAATCATGACTAAAACAAGTGTGGACTGTAATGCACTAGCATAAGAAATAAATAGAAACATATGGAACAAATACACGGGAGAGAATGAATTTGTGTTACAATGACTTAACCTGCTACAGGGAAAAGTGTGGCGCTGTCCAAGGCAACCTGCTGCTCTGACAGATGTGCTCTGTCTCAGAAACACCTTTCCCAGCTTCCCCTTCTGAGGAGGATACTGGTATGTGGTCAGTGATGCTGCTAGGTTTTTTCAGCCAGTTGTCAGGAAAATATTCTTCTGTTTCATCCTGTACCAATGACCACAGCATTGCAACCACTTGATTCCAGTACTTTTGAAAAGACATTTCACCCCCCAGTAGTTCTTCTGGCCATGCACATACCTCACATACGTTCCAGCTTGCATGTTGTTCTCCAAAGACAGCTTTTTTCGGCATAGTTCTGGTTATGCAGGATAATACATTTTGTGGTCTGCCACTACTGAGGGTGAATCCTGGCTTTGGGAACAGCAAGTTGCAGATAATTAGCATAAAGTGTGATAGAAAAAGCAGTAAATGCAAGAGTACATTCAAGACTAGGATGAAAACTAGCAAGACACAGCAAGAAGCAAGCCAGAGAAATACGGATGGACATAGTCCAGTTTACGTCTCTTTGGCTCCTGAATTGTTTGAAAACATCTAAAATACATGTAGTTGCTCTGGTTTTGACAAAATAAGTGATAGAGTTACAGGAATGTAAAAGCATGAGAGGATTGTAAAGGAAAGTCCCAGGCTGGACCTTAAAGAGAACAAGAGCAGCAGAATGACAGAAACACATCAGAATAGTAAATGTCTGGGTGAAGCTGGGGCCTCCATCAGCTGACAGAAGAAGGAGATTGGGTTTGCAGTCTCATACTGCTTCATGTGTTGTGGTGTGCACTGATCTGCAGCTCTGACCTCTTTTAGTAAATGGATTTCTCAGAGAGATTGTGATCACTTACTGCAGAGAGGGAGCGAGATCGTTTATTCCTGCAATATCATTGCATGACACCACAAGGATAGTGTTCCTGCAGCATAGCCTCATTGCAATACCAATCTGCTATCAAACATCATAAATCTTTTTGATGAAGGGCAAGATATTAAATGTGTGCAGCTTAGCTAGAAACACACTAAAAGTATATGGGTGGTGTTCCCTGCTTCCTGAGTTCTTTCCTGGGATGCTTGTGTAACCTTTCCTGGTGTCAGCTTTCCTTCAACCTTATGGTATCTTAGCAGTAAAATAAAATATTGTGCAGTGACTTCATTCATTGCCTTTTACCTCTGGGAGTCTACAGTGAATTTCTCTCAAGTCTAAAGATAGTGTTCTTGGTGGATGAATGGAGAACAGGTGTACTAAACCCACCCTGTTCTCCTTTATGTGCTTTATCCTAGAGCTGAAAGTGCTCAGCTTGGAGCTATATGTCAACATCTCAAACCACAAAAATCTGACAGTCTGGGAATCACACACCCTTCCAGAATAATTGGTTAGCCATGGTGATGATGCATGTGCTATGGCTGGGAAACAGACATACAGGGACAGACTTTGGGAAGCACAGATGATTTTCTAGGAATCTCTCAAATGCACAGGCTTTTGTTTTGAGTAGCAGAGCTGGTGCTGAAGAAGGAAGTCATTTTAATGAAAGCATTGGCTTCTGAGACTGTTCAAATAGTGAGTCCAGGGCCTTGGCCCAGGCAGCACTTGAATTACTCTGGTTTTGTCCAAGTGAGTACACAGCCGGGAATGACATCTTACCAAGAAGGATGGCAAAGAATTATTTTAAAGTAATTCTTTCAATCTCTTTGAATAATCTTCACTCTTGTGTGAAACTAAATGTATTAGCATAAAGCACTGGCACTTTCCATACCAACCCTCTCAGCTTTGCACTGGGCTGATATAGATACAACTGAAAAGAGTTTTCAGAGGAAATTTCTGCCCCTATTGGCTGAGCTTTAACACACCTTGCTGTCCAGACTGCACACGGGAAGTTCTCCTGTACAAGCTGGCATTTTGCTAATGTTTGGCTCCTGGTTACTTCGCAGGCATCATGAAAGCAGGTGGCAGACTTGGAGTTCAGAAGTTGAGGAGTTTGTTTGGCTTCAAATCAGCAGCTAAGCTGGGGCTTAACCAAGAATATGAGCATCCCTTTAACTTTCTTTAGTGCTCTACAGATGTATGTCATTAACAGGGATTTGTGTGAGAAAGCTGGGCTCTTGCAAATGGAAATGGAAATAAATAACTCTAAGTAAATTTTGGCCAAATGCAAAATAACAGAGCTCAGAAAATCCTGCTCAGAGATAATCTCTTTGTTTTCTTCCCTAAAAATTAAAGGAGATGCAGGAGAATTCTTTCCTAAATGTAGCTTTAAAGTTACTTTACCTGAATTAAAAGAGGTCTGTACTTTCACTGTGGGCCAACTCTTGCCTGACTGACAGTGAATAAGCTGTATGGCTCTGCAGGAGTGGGAAAACAAGGGTGACCCTAAGCCTTCAAGATTAGCTTACATCTTCAGTATAGATCAGGGAAGTCTGTTCTGATCCTGCTCAGTTGATCACCCAGGCATAGAAGTCACACAAAATTTTTTCATCTTGGAATTGAACTGACTGTAGGGATGCATTTTGTTTGAGGAGAGGCAAAAAAGTCATCACTCTTGTGGTATTTAGAGACCTCTAGATAAATTTACATGTCTAGATAAATAATTTAGCTTTCTAGATATAGTAATTTAGAGATTTATCTAGAGTAAAACCATCTGCTCATGTCCGATAAGGTCACACACATTCACCTCATCAATTTGGACGGTATATTTGTTTTGAAGAGGCACACAAAAAATTTCATTTAGAACCAGCCACACTTAATGTAAGACTTAATTACTTACTTAAAATTTTTACATGACAGCACTTGTATTGAGTAATATTTTGAATGCTAATTTTCAAGTAAACTGAACTGATATTACAGCATTGGAGTTGTGCAAAAAGGAAGATGGTTAAAAATAGCTGTAGCACTATATCTGCAAATAACCACTATGTGCTCACCACCTCCGAGTCCAGCATGACTGTGCAGTTCAACCACATCATTTCAATGCCAGATGGCCTGTGCAAGCACATGCTTGTGCTGAATGAGGACTAGAGCCCCAGAGGTGAGGGAATCCCACAGATGAGGGTGGGAATTGCACTGCGGGAAATGGAGAGGAGTGATTTGTGCAGGGAAGATGCCACGGGGAGAGCAGAGACCAGCGACTGTCAGGGAGTAAAGGCAGCCACACAGAGGTGGGGAAGGCAGTGCTCACCTACCACAGACAAGGTCTGACTGGGAAAAGGATGAGTGGAGATCAGGTCCTCCGGTTTTACTTCCTGTTCCTGTGGTAGATCCACCATGTGCCTCAGGCCTTAGACCACTTTGGGATGTAAAACTCTGTTGAGGTGGCTCAGTGTCTCACAAAACAAGACTAGGCTTTGTCCAGCATCAATAACCACCACATCATCCTCCCTCTCTACAACAAGAGCTAACAGTTATTTCTTGCTTCACAGCACTCCTAAGTAATTGAATTTTTTAGCAGATGTTCACATGCTAGCATCAACAATGTTCACATACATGTAGAAACATATTGTGTTCATTACAGTGTTTGGATAATATGCTCTTTTGATGGACATACTCTTTGGCTTTAGTTTTATTTTCATGTTTCCTTCTCTTATTGCTCACTGTTCAGGACATGCCAAAGCCACTACACTGTTTAAAACACTAAAACTTTGAGAACTGCATGTCTTATGTCTAATGATCCAGTTTATGATCTAACAAATAGATAATTAAAAAACCTTACTGTACACATTTATATTAAGGAGATGGAAATTGCAAGCACCATCATTTTCATTTTTTGTTTTGTCTGAACTGAAAGTATTCTCCCCTCTCCCTCCTCCTCTTTAAACACCAAAGGAAAAAAACACATCTCATTGTATTCCTCAAAAGTCCCATTACCAGAGAGTAAGGGAAGTTAGCTTTTGGTCAAAACCAGCTTAAAAGATTTATGTCATCAAATATATAAAGAGGGATCTTGGGGCAAGAAAATGACGAGTTGTAGGAAAGGGTTGGTTGTAAGAAAGTGTTAACACATTTATTATAGCTCTAGGGAAAGGTGTATTTTACATTCTTATCAGACCAGCTGTTAAACTACAGAGGCACTAAATTTTGCAACCAGTTTTGAAAACCCAGACAGAGTCACACGATTGACGCAATACTGAGTTGATCAGGTATATTTTTTAACTATCAAACGCCTTGTTACATTAGACACAAAAATGAGGAATGTGGTCATTATGGCCTACACACAACAGTGGTATTTTGGCTTGTATTAATTTTGTTGTCAAAGATACAGCTGTTATAGCAAATATTTTGAATTTTTAGTACCATCTGGTGTGCTGAAAGAAGAATTGCTTTAAACTTGGCATAAATCCATTTTCTAAGTGGGTAATATTGGTGCTTTGAGAAAGGGGCTGTCAGAGCAGGAGATGAGAGGAGTTGTTTATTGGGGCTGTTTTCATTGCTCTATCACACTACAAACCCTACCCCACCTCGATTAAAACAAACATGTTTATGACTCTTATAGGGTCCTCAGAATGCCTTCTCATTGCTAACTACATTTGCAGTATCAAGCCTTTTTTTTTCAGGATACAGCATTTATCTATCCTGGGAAACAGCAGGCATGGGGATTGCAGAAGGCAGCAAATGGAGAAAGCTGAGACCTTACACTGAGGCAGTTTTAGCAGCCTCCTCATGAGGTGAGTTTGATGGCCCCTCTGTAGTGCTTGTACCTCTATTTGCCTCTACACACTGTCAAGGCAGGCAAAAATCTTACTGCTTTAACCTCCTTTTGTTGTGCAGATAACTGATAGTGAGATTTACCTTTGCCATGTAATGAGATCAGAGTGAGTGTCTGTAGGATTGTTAGATGCATTTCTCTATGTAATGTCTCCTACTCAGAGGAATCTCCTGTGGGGATGACTTGGCTTAGAGGAGAAGCAGCAGCTCTGATGCAATAGCACATTTCCACATGGGAGCCCTGAAATCTTCATTCACAGACTCTCCAGGGTAACTATGAGCATTAAGACAATATTATAACCACAGAAACCGAAGACAACAAAAGTTAAGCAATTTGTTCCAGGGTAAAAAAATGAGATGAAAAGTCCCATGTGCAAACATTTTCACACAGTCTCCAAAAGTCCTTTTGTGCAAAACACAGACCTCAGTTTCCAGGTGATTAAATATCTAGAGGGGACATTATAAGTGTCAGTTCAATAAGGGAGATTTGGCAGCTGCAGGTTGTCAGTGTTGCATAAATCCTACAGAGTTTTGGGGAAAGCTGCTATAAACTCATGGATATCAGGAACCACGTGTGTGTACATTGCAGCTCCACTGTGGGCTGCATGTCTGTCTGTCCTGGAAGACATTCAGAATTCGTGTCACCCAGAGCAAGGGAAGTTACTGAGATCTGACTGCTTCTCTGTAAAAAAACTCAAAAAACTAAAAAAGAAAAAAAAATCCCATTTTTTTGAGGATCATACAAAAATTAAGTTTTCTTTTTTACCATAAACTATTGGTTTTGTATAATATCACCTTGTTGCACCATTAATCTTGCCAAAATATTACATTAATTTGTTTTGCTGGAATACTACTAGAACCTGTTAGCATCATCTCTTGGTATCCCACAAGAGATTCTTTGTGCAGACAACTGTTTTCCTGAGACCAAACTTAACATCCTGCCTCTCTGTGGGATACATTCTCCTTCACCAATACAGGGCTGTAATTTAACTTTATTGAGTCTACAGTTCAGAAGAGCTTCAACACTTAATGGTAAGCATATATTTTATTTTTCCTATCTATTCCCCTCCTTTACCAAGCCGTATTTTGGAAACATATCCTTCTCATGCAAATCGCTATAGTGGGGGTAGAGTTGTTTTGAATACCCCTTCTAATAAGCATTTGAACTGGATGCTTTTTCTCTCAGTGTTCAGTAATTTAAAGACTACCCAAATGAGAGCTCTATCACCACACCACAGAGTGGGAACCAAGCCCCCAAAAACGGGGCCGAGGCCCATCATAATTATCTCTCCTTCAAAAAATACTCGGTCTTGCTCTGGCTTTTTGTAGCAGCAGGAGACCATCTTGTGATGATATGCCCTTCCACCAGCATTATCACTTAATTCCCTTCTTTTTGAAGGTTTTTATAGGGATTGGGTGCAGCTGTTTTTCATCAGTCCCTTCTTATTAGAATTTCTAAGAATGCTGATTAATTTAAAGCCTGTTTCAACTGCTACTTAAGGAGATTGAACATTTTGGCCTGCTTTCACAATAGCATTTAAATTATTGTGTGCAGTATTATGAATTTCCTTTTGTTGTTTTTGTGCAAATATATTCATAAACGTATTGCTAGCGGAGACATTTTTCTTATTCTGAGGGCCTTAATTGCTTCTTTCTTCTTCCCCATCTTTTAATTTCTTAAAATGTGTCTACTTTGTAGGATAGGACAAAAACATGGGGGAATAAATTTAAGCTCTGAGAGGACTGTTACATACCTAATGCTGGAGGCTGAGCGAAGCTGAAATGCAGATCAGTCGCAGTAGCTTGCAGGACCTTCCATGGTTCTTCTCCAGCTGGTTGAATGTGAGTTTTCAGAAATTTAACATGAAGAAATTCATAGGGGAAAGGGTTTCTCCTTCACCAAATAGTCATTTAGCTATCCTGTAAAGGATTTAAACACCTTTTTGTGTTACTGCCCTGCTGAAGATGTTTCGATCTCTCTCTTCTTGAAAATTGCTGTGGTTCTGGTTGTTGCTGCAGTTGAAACCAAGCCTGAGGAATTGTGGTCTCAGGGCTACCATCTCCCAGGACTTGAACTTGAGCAAGTAGACAGTGTTCTGAAAAGCTCCTTCTGTTATTCTTGAAGCAGAAGGAGATGGACATGGCACAGTGAGGGGTTGCCAGAGGCAGAGAGCCGTGAGGGCATGAGAGCAGGGCTGCATTGCACCACTGGCTCCCAGGGAAGGCTGGGCAAGGCTGTGCTGCCTCTGCACTTCTGGTAGCTTTTCAAGCATACACTGCTACACTCTGGGCAAACCAGAGGGTTTGTGACACCAAGAACATAGCTCCAGTGTTATGAGGTTGGAAGAGCAGAGTATGGTGCCTTGAAGACCAGCAGGATCTGAGTGAAAATCTTGAAGAAAAATCTTAGCAAGTGCTGAAGAGATCTTGGAAAGCTAGTTGCCTTCATAAATCCTAAAAGATCTGTAGGTTACAAGCATTTCTAAACTGTCTTTGTTTTAAATGGCAACTAACTCTCCTTAAGAAAAAAAAAAAAACCAAAACCAACCAAATAAATAAAAGGTATTGTTATTTTGTTGATTTCCTGCAGATAATTATAGGGATAAGGAAAGTCATTTCACTATGAAGCCTAAAGACTTCTGGTTTGGTCCTATTTTGGTTTCTTAACCTCATCCCTTAGATATGTTTCAGCAGATGTAAATTCTCAAATTCCCTTCTCCAGAAATGTTCCTGATTGCTTAGCATGGCATGACCTTGTTCTCCCATAAAGCCTTTTGAAGCATTCTTCCCAGATCTTAAGAGTTTTTAAGCTAGTGGGCTCCTGGACTGAATGAAGTTTCCCTGCATCCAGCAGCAAATTCACTGTTGGAATGTCTGAAAAAAATATTTCACAAATGCATTTCAAATGTTGGATTTTTTTTTGTAATAAACTATATTTCTGCTATCATTTACTGTGGTTTCAAGGCAGTGGGAATTTACAGCAATAACAGTGAAATTAGTACCCAACTGTTAGATAAAATGGCTAGAGAAATAGCCTAGTTATTAATTAGGTAGTGTGATAGAGCCTGTACACCTCAACCCAGTTGTCTTCTACTGTAAAAGTGCGGTATATTGCATAACACTTCTAGCAGATTATTGGGGGGAAAGGGTGAGTTAAGGATAGAACAGTTTTCTTAGATTACTGCAAAGGCTATACACAACCACCACAAAATTCTTGTTTTAAGTACTGTTTATGGTTTCCCTGTTATTCATGTGCTTAATAACATCTTAGTTTTATGCAGGGTATCTAATCAGTCTCACACAGCAAATGTGTAATCTGGAGAACACATATTGTCTCCAAAATAGGAATAGGATCATGGGACTTGAAGTTCTGTATCCTATTAGGCCATATTTGGGATTTCTAACTCTCAGTAATATGATTTCAGCCTGACTTTTCTCCCCAAACAAGAGTCTACCTCTTCTTTAATGTGAATGCCCCAAATGTCTCAGTGTTACTACAATGCTTTCATTTTCTCATTCGATTGCTCACCCATTTTCACACTCCTGTGGAGTTTCCCCTAATAGTCACAGAAATGTGTAATATTCAATTTAACAATACATTTCTGAACCCATCCTGTTAAAATAGGTGAGAAATTTACTAAATCAAGCCTGATATTTTTCCCCTTTCAAAATGAAAAATGTGACCCTTGAGGATGTTAACACATTTGTAGCTAGGAGGTTCTAGTGAAAAATCTGCAGTAGGACTTTATTTTCAACATTAAAGGAGTTCAATGAAAAATCCATTCACATATAGCCAGTAGTTTAAAAAACTCAGAGCTATAATGCTATCACATCTATGCTGTAAAGTATTTCCTTAACTAACCCAATTTCACCCTCAGGTAGTGATTTGATTCAGGTGTCTAAAGTGACCAGTGAAACTCACTTGCTTAGAAAATCCCAGTCTTGTTTTTAATGGGCAGTCTCCAAAGTTGTATCAGGGAATGGATGATTTTCAGGAGTCACAGTTCAGGTTTCCTTGTGAAGCAGGTACACAGGTACACTTCAGAAACTGGTGTCCACAAACACATACCTACCCCAGCCAATAACCTTATTTTGATTTCACTTATTTAGTTGTAGCATCAGAAGTTCTTCATTTTTACAGCAGAGGAAAAGTCTGGAAGAGGCTGGTGCAACGATGAGACCAGTGGGAGAAGCCTACAAGAGGCAAAAGAGACACAAGCATGGCTCGATTTACTGGTTCAAAATGAAGAAGTTGAAGAGAGCTAATGGTGAGCGAAGGGCAGAGAAGGGAAGTTCACTGAGCAAGGCAGAGCTTCTGATTGACTGATATTCCACTTAACTGAGAAAATGAGTGTAGTCGTTAGTAAAAGAATTAGTTATGTTTCTGATAATACCACTCTCTGGTAATTTAGTGACACTGTGTTAGTTAGAAGTTAATTCATAGTTACTTGATGCCACTGTTTGCAGCAGGGATGTGGTTCAGCTCCAGTCGGGTGCTGCTGGAGTGATATAGGCAGCAAAACAGACTGGTAGGGGCACAGCAAACACTGTGAGGTTTGTACTTGCTGTCAGAAAACACTTTCTGCTCCTTACAGCCTTTGGCAGCCAAGGTTGTTAGACTATATTTATAATGCATGGTAAACTTTATTTGTCTATCTAGGTAGCTTTGGATTTTCTGCTGCTAAAAACAAAGAGGGACCATAGATGAAGGACTAAGTTACTAACTGGATGTTTATTCTCCCTCCATCTTGTTTTACTTTGCTATCAATACATATTTTGTTTCTGCTAATCTAGAAAATTAAGCTGTAGTAATCTAAGGCCATTTACTCTGAATGAAGCCATTCATATGCAGTTTGAATATGCTATAACTTACATAAATTGACTTCACACCTTTAGCTGATTGATTTATTTAACTTTCCCAAGTGACCCTGTGTAGGCAATCCAAAATGTTTAATTAGTAAAATGAGGACTGCCCTGCAAGCTGTATCTCTTACAGCTTCTCTCAGTCCCTATCTTGCACTTTTTCATTACTGTGCAAATGTAAATTCTTGCAAGGGGCCTGAGGCCAGCTTTACCTCACTGCTTGGACAACGCTTTGGACTCAGCCTTTTTCTCACTGCCATGGGATCTTTGCTTCCAGCGCTGTTCCTGCAGCACTCCATCCTCCCACCCAAGCAGATTTACGGGGTCAGGGCTGCTGGTGCGGTGCACCACGGTGTCCTCCTACATTACCCACCCACTCCCATTTTTCTTCTTTCCCTTTCTGACAAATCTTTCTGTTTCTTTATGGTGTTATGTTAATTTGGTATTTTTCCTGCAACCTTTTCCAACAAGGACTCTCTCAAATACATTTCCTACCGACACAGCATAAAGCAAAGTACTGATGTAGGAAATCTATGAGTGCCCCCTCTCGTCTGCTTTCCAGTAAAACAGCTCTGGCATCTTTTCCGTAGAGGGAGAGGAGAATACAATAATTTGGCTTCATCAGTCCATTTGCTTTTCTTTACAGACTGAAATGGGATAAAATATAGAAGTTCACAGCATGATAAATGTAGATGCCTGCACATACTTGCAGAGTGAAAGGTTAGGCTGTGCTTTTTCAGTGTGAAGGGGATTCAAAAGTACAGGCACGTGTAGTATTAGTTTTTCTGCCTACTCCACATTCCTCAGTTTTTTCTCTGCAGATGGAGAAATGCTTTTGGTATTGCTTTGATCAGAGAGATCATAGATGATTAAATATTCCTTTTATTCTCAGCCCTGCTTGAACCTTGGGATTCACTTTTCCTTGAAACAGGATCTTCAAAATGGTTACACCACGATATGAAAATGTCTGATTTCCCAGCTAGTCACCCCCATAAATATTAACATTCTTACAACCCCTCTGGAATAATATAGGGAAAAAAAATATATGTTTTTGCAATGTCCTAGATGATGAGAATGGAAGTGGCAAATGGAGGCCACACAAAGAACTAGCAGGAGCATGGATCCCCTGTGGTTACTATAGCTGGGCTGCCGACTTCAGAGCCAAGTCTGCAGAGCAGGGCTCTGTCAGGGCACTGTGCTGCAGGACATCTCTGGACAGAGAAGGTCGTGGGATAGGATCCACTGGGAGGTAGATTCGTGCAATCTGCACACTCAAGGACAGGGCCTCTGGCTGGGAAATCATCAGCTCCTTGCAGTTAGATGAATATGGAGGGCTTGAATACAAAAATCCTAATCTGTGGGTTTAAATATTTCCCCCAAAAACCCTCGAAATGTTTTTATATCATAAATTGAAAGCCTGCAACACAGCCTGATTTTTTGTTCTCTCTTTGCCTTGTTTTCATTCTCCTGCACAGCTTTTGGTTTGCTGGCTGGAAAGTGACCCCTGGAGACAAAGTTAATCTTATTTCAGGAACTGTGCCCACAAAACAGGGAGATGGCTGTTGAGTTCTGGATAATATTAAATTTTTAAAAAACTGCAATGCAGCACTGAAGTCTGTGTGAAGGCAGCGCTTGGGAGCAGAGCCACACTGACAGCGACAGGGAATAGAAGCTCTGATTTACCTGGGTAATATGCAAGTCCAATGCTCTGTTTTCCCACTAGCACATCTAGATGTCAGGACTTTCTCTCTACCAAATAATCAATATGGTACTGTGGCTGGCCTAATTATCTCCAGTTCTTTAATTAGGCCAGGGAGGATGCTATGCTGATATGGCCAGGCTGCTTTGGGACTTCAGCAAATGTCTCTGCCCATCTTTGCGCTGCACAGACCTGTCAGCTTGACAGGATTTGAGAGGCCACCCCATGCTGTGAGGGATGTGGACAGAGCCCTCGTGGTGTCTGTTTGGTGCTCAGCCCTTGCTGAACCCCCAGACTTGGTCTGACTGAGCAGCTTGTGCTCTTTGTTCTTGCTGGAGTTGTCTCCTGGGGAAGTGAATGATCCTGTAGCAATTGGCAGGACCAAAACATATTTCAGGGCTTTGCCTCAGTAAGCTCCAAATAATTGACACTTCAGTCACAGTTTTTGTCTCCTGGGTGGATTCCACTGAGGAGAGAGTTCATGTCTTGCTCTTATTATAGTTGAGTTAATAATCAGTCATCTATGAAAGGCATGTCCACCAGAAATGGGATTGGATGAGTTCCAGAGACCTGAGAAAGGACGCCTCTCCCAGGCCCACAGGATGGGCTGACACCAGACTCCTCCTCCTCCTCCTCCTCCTCCTCTTGCTCCTCTTCCTCCTCCTCCTCATCCTCCTTCTTGCCCAAGTCGTTCAGTGAGATGATTTCACTTATCTCTGATCTAGTCCAGTTTTTTTTCAAGCCCTTCAATGCTAACTTATTATTTTTATTTTCTTTACAGCTTTGTGATATTGACACTTTCCTGGGATACTCCTCCCAGATGAGACTGCACTGTGTTACCTCGGATCTCTGCCAAAAAGAATTACAGATGTTTCAAAGGAAATGTGGAGAAACCATGCAGCTGAAACAGAATAAATTATGCTTAAAATTAAGGAAATGTGCTAATAAGTGAGAAATGCACCAATTTCTCTGAGAGCTTTTTTCCCTGCCTCTACCACCTGTGTTTATTTTTGGTTTTTTTACTCTACTGTGTGGTACAGCAGATGGTTCTTTCACATGAAAAGGTCTGCAGTAAGGGCAAGGTTGGAGACGATTTTTAGAATTTCTGAAATTTTCTAACTTCATAGTATTTTACAAAAATTTTCAAATGTGCTTCTTTGTCTATATAACCAGAAAATATGGTTCTGGAGCAGCTATTAGAATTGCAAGCCCTCCCTGACCAACTACAGATGGAATATTTGAACCAGTCACGAAGCAGAGCCCCAGGTGTTAGCAGAAGTGTCCCCACCTTGAATCAGTGGAGTGAAATGAGTTCCTGAACTCATCTGGATGACACATCTCATTTTCTGTCTGCAGCAGGCTGTGAGAGATGCAAATATTAAGGGTTATAATGACTCAAATGATCGACCTCTGCAAAAGCAGGGGAGATTTGCTGGCGATGTGCAAGGTAACAGCCTAAGTGCAGAGGCTGGGAGCACCCACCACCAGAGGCTGCAGGCTGGAGTTTGAGCCAGGTAAGGAAAGATGCAGATCCTGCCTGGTGGGATAGTGCCTTTATCATGCCAGTGTCCTCCCTTGCACAACTGGCTCAGACGTGAAAAGTCCCCTCTGGGGAAGTATCAGGACATTCCCACGTAGGCCTAAGCCCTTCTGATGGGGCATAACTGGCTCAACTACGCTGATGTGAGAGGCAGCTGTGTCTCAAAGACCCTCAAAGAGCCCCCAGACTCATTTCTGAGGCCTTCCACCAGAGGATTGCATGTGATACCCAGTGTTGCATCAGACAGTATAAAACTCTCTCCCCTGCCCAGGGGAGGTACCTGGGCATCCCATAAACATAAACTTATATAAACCCATTGAACTTCTGTGTTTTGTGGGCTTCCCCCACTCCTGATGGATCAAGGCTGAGACCGTCACTTCAACCAACAGACTTTGAAATTGCAGCAAACTCATTGCTGGGTCCACAGGTGGTGAGATCTTTGTACTCCTATCTTCTTTTTCTCTTCCTTTCTTTTCCTTATGCATTTTCTTAAGTGTCATTTTCTTAATGCATTTGTATTGTTATATTTCTACAGATAATAAGCCAAATGGCTAAATACCTCCTTTCCATTTCAACCAAATCATTCTGAAATAAACCTGTTGACCGTTTAGCGTAATTTCTCTCTAATCCACCCTAAGGGATCTATTATTAACAAGAACCTCAGTTACCCCTGCTTCAGGGAAGGTTGCAGCACACACTGTGTTCAGAGCAGAGCATTACTCATTTTTGGTCTCCCTGTAGCTGTATCCCAGGAGAAACTGCAAACTTCAGTGAAGTCTCTTGGCTCCTTGCTTTCCAATGAGCTTTTCCCCTACTTAGCAAAGGCCATTGCCTGCACATATATATGCTCCAACAATGTAAAATAGTTCTGGTCAACTAATTTTAGACTTTTCCTTTCTTAACTCTACTTGAAAAGCCTGACCCAAAGACTCAGAAAACCTAGTTCAACAGAAGATGCCAGATTTTTACACCTTCCTTACCAAACCACAGCTACTAATCAAATATCTGATGGGCTTATCAAGTCATTCTGGAGAAAAGGCATATCCACCCATTTCAGTCAGGAAAATACTTCTTTATTAAAGTTTATCTGAAGAGGAAGAAGGTATTTTTCTACATGTTTGTACTCTTTGCTGGATTTTCCTCTTCTGCGTTTGATTTCTTTATCATAATCTCATAATATCAAAGCTCAGGTTCCCTGAAGAACCATGAGAGTCACAGTAATAGCATTCATTATATGAGGTCATCTGTCCTGTTATGGAAGGAAGCTGTAATTCCACTGAAATTTCATTGTAATTTAGCATGCATTTGTGTCTGCTTATTTGAAAGTTTTTCTGGATAATGAATTGCATCCCTTAGGTATTCTATAATCGTTCTTATTTTTGTAATACTGTATCTTCTGTGCATTTCTAATACCACAAAATCCATGTCAAGCAAAATGATCAAAACTGAATGTAGTTTCCTCAGTGTAATTTAGGCCAAATTTGAATTTCTTTCTAGCCATGTATTTTAATTATGCAAGCTAGGGACTCAAAGTAATTTTGCCATGTTAACAGAAAGGACAACTGATTTTACCAATGTCAAAAAATGCAAATCTCCTCAGCCTTTTCTTGGTTCCCAGACTTACTATATTTTGATGCATCTTAGAGCTCTGTTGTATCATGTGCTTAGAATCACCTGTCAGGATCTCACTGTCCTGAGTGTGGGTTGTAAATATATCATGTGTTTTTATATTTCATGCGTAAGGTATAGGTTGCACATTGATTTTTTGGTAATGTGTGATCCCTGATTGTCTGGTCTGCGTCTGGGAAGAGGTTGAGCTTTTTCTCACAGAAGTGTTTGAAACCACAGAGTGGAAATGAATCCTGAGCCTGTTCTCAATGCTCCCCATCCACCCTGTAACACTAAACACTGTGCCCAGTTAGGGCTCTTACGCTGCTGGGATCTGCTCGTGCTATCCTGTGTCACTTCACACACTGCAGCTATTGTCTCCCCATGCTCCCCTCGGCAGCCACAATCGTGCCTTCCCTGGCTCTGCTTTCACAGCCACACGGATTGTTTTCCTTCATACTCCAGTAATAAGTCAATTAGGGCAGGATTAGCCTCTGGGAAGTGAAACCAGTTACTCTCTCTCTCCCAGAACAAGGACCTTAAATGATCTTCTTGAGCATTTTGATTCCCTTCCTTTTGCTTTTTATTCTGCAATCCATTGAATCCCTTCTCTTCTAATTAGATTGCCAGTAGCCATCTATCAAGCATTTCGCTCATTAACTTACAGACAAAAGAGTCCTCTGTAGCATGTTGTCAGGTTACAGCCAAGTTTGGTGTCTGGTAGAGCTTGAAAACAAACGAACAACCCATCCCACCTCCAAAAATGTTCTGCCTGACTCTGTGCTAAGTTTTCGTACAGAAACTCATTTTCCTCCCTGGCTGACACTCTCATTTCACTCCTCTAGCAGTTGGGAAGAATCATGGTGGAGATATTTTTTATAAATACCAGCATGCCAGTATTTAGAGGAGGGGACAAATTTCTGATCATGGTTTTCATTTCCTGGATTAAGACAGGCAGAAAAAATTGTGGTTAGCTGATATAAATGAGTTTTGGCCCTTCTCTGTGTTAAAAGGTAAGCAAATTCAAACTATCAGCCAGTTTGCTGTGTCTAGAATTTAAGGTATCAGCACTGGCTCCTTGACATCACATCCAAGCCTTACTGCAGTGCCAGGAAAATCCAATCCTCCCCCTGTTTGCCAGGCTGATTATGAGGGCAGTTGTTCCAATGGATTGTCATTTGCTCTGGAAGACCCTTAGGGTTATGAATTTGCCCACTGCAGTTTCCCAGAGAGTCTGCTCCCCCAGGAACAGCAGCTGAGACTGGGAGTGGCAACTACAGGAAAGGCATGGAAAGAGCCAGGGAAGCACTCCAGCTGTGAGCACAGCTGTGTGAGGTCTCCCTGCATCCCCTGCTACTGCCCCAAGCCATGCAGGGGCTTCTCCATGGTGTTTGGAATTTTTGCGCTGAGTTTCATACAACATGCACGATGCAGGTTTTGCTGCAGGGCCTCAGCCATCAGTAAGGAGGAAGAGGAGGCAGAGCATGACAACAAAATCTTCTGGCAAATGACCTTCTGAGGAGCTACTAAAAAAAACCTGCAAAGCACCTGGAGCCTGGCTGTGGACCTCTTTTAGATATTCCTCTGAGCCATAGGAAATATGCATCTTGTTTCCAAACAAATCACTCTAACTGTAATCTGGCTATAACATGGGCCTTGATTTATCAAAGAACATATCAGAAAAGTTTAAGTGAATGACAGCATGGATACTTTCAAGCAAACCTTTTGAGAAAAGCTAGTTGTTTTCAAATCTGGAAATGCAGCTTCTGCTTTCAGCTTTTCTACCTGCTGGCTGCAGATGTAGCTGTATGTTCTGGGTGCTTTGCTTTCGACTGTGTTCTGAACTGCACACTCATGAATCTTCATCTTCTGAACTGCAAAATGCACCCCATATTTTAAAGTTAATAAAGCAAATATCTGTTGACAGGGAATGGGAGTTTCATGCCAGGTGGAGCCAGTAAGAGAGACAAATGTAGAGATGTGCACGCAGAAAACATCCAGGCAGTCGCCAAGCACCACTTAATCGATTCTGCTGACAGCTTTGCACAGAGCATTCAGCAGCACCAGTGCATGCCACGGCTCTCCCTGCCAGAGAGCTCCCAGCCATCCAGGCTGGACTCCCTATGCAAAAGGCTCTTCTCGACATCCTCCTCCGGGTGCTGGAGCTGTGAGTTACAGCCCAGCCAGGCTAGGCCAGGGGCCTCTTGATATATTCGGTATTTTAGAACAAAGCCATCATTCTCCAGGGCAGTTGAATGTGCCATAATGAACCAAAATAAGGCAGAATGTAAAGGCTGGGAGATACAGGCACTCTGTTGGAAAGCAAAGTCATTAAAAATAATGAGCAGCCTTTCACTTCCTTCTTTTTATTAACTTTCTGCAGAGGACAACCTGGCACTTTATTTTTAACACAGTCTCCATTTTACTAATATCTGTCAGACAGATGGCTAATTTTTTTTCCCACAACATGCTCCACAATATTTAGAAAAACCATTAAAAATAAAAAAGAAAGAAAGAAAACCTGAGCTCCCCACTCCCAATTTCTTCTTCTCTGTATACCTCAGATGGTTTATTTTTCAATAACCTCTTTGAATTCAGCGACTCCTGCTATGTTTTGTGCCGATCACATGAAGAGCAATGCACAAAGATGTCACACCCAGCAGAATTTGAAGGATTTGAAGGATGTGTATATTAACCATCAGTAACAATTAGTGAAAATTTGAATGAATAAAGTTTTGCAATCTCTTCCTTGGGACAGTAGCCACAGACAGCCCTGGCTGCCTGACTGGGTCTTGGTAAATCAGTCATGCTTTGCAGAGCACAGCTGAAACAGGTGACAGGATCCACCAAGCATTGCATGTCTTGGGTTACTTTTGAAGCTGTTGCTCAGATACAACTCCAGAGCCCTTAGAAAGGTCTGATCATTATAACCAGACTGTTAATTGCTCTAGCAGCTTTCTCTTACTTCTGTAACCACAGAAACCTTCAGCCCCAGCTTAGAGCTGCAAGGTCAGATCCTGACCCCATGCCCTGGATCAGCATCCTTGGGCTCCTCTGCCCATGCCAGCTGCCCAGGCTTGTAGCCCTTAGTAGACACCAAGGTACCAAGTGTGGTAAAGGTTAAGCTGAGCTACAAGCAATGCTAGAATGTTCCATTACTGTAATCAGACATGTGGCTCGAATCATTGCCCCAGATCTACAGAGATGTTGAGTAGGATTCAGACATCTAATTTACACTTGCAACTTGTCTTTGTTGCAGCTTTATACTGGTTTGTATTTCCTTTTTTTTTTTTTAATTTATAACTGCAATTCTACCATCCTGGCCAAGGCCTCCTGGAATCCTAAAAACCAAAGCCTCTCCCCAGGCCCCTTTGCATAAGATTTGTCCCTGCTGTGCCCTTAGATGTGTTTTTAATTTCTGCACTCACACACAGCCCTTCTGTGCTTGGATCACAAAAATCTGCAGTGTGGCCAGAAATGAATATTTCAGAAGGGTGTAAGATAAACTGAATGAAACATCAAAATGAATAACTAACATATTTGCATCAGGCTTGAGAAGGGGGTGGGTGGGAAGAGAGAGGGAGCTTGCTGGAGATAGACTGCAATATCACACAGCCCTGGACTACCTGCTGGCTACGGCCTGAAGTGTTGTGAAAGCCTCAGAGGGACAGCAAGAGGAGCCATGAGAAGCATTTTCTCCTGGTCTGCTCAAGCATGTACATCCCCATGCAGAGCCTCCAACTGAATTTAGCTTCAGAGGATGACACCCTGCAGCCACAGGGGCCCAAATCACCCTTTACAAACACCTTCACAAACTGCTGCATTCTGATTTGGGGTCTGTAGTATAAGGGTCTAACAAATTTGTATAGGCATTTTCCTACATGACCATAGCAAAACTCCTATGGTTCATGTCAGTCATGTTAGTCAGGATTTACAGGGCTGTCATGATGACCTAGTGCTGATCCCCTGATAAGAGAACAAATATTTGAGTCTGGGTTGGTTGCAAATATTTGCACTGGAGTTGTGCTTCCCAGTTGTAACCGATAAAATGAGTGCTGCCGTTTCTCTCGAGGAAGGTCTGGTGACCTTTTCATTATACCTTCCAGAGGGATAGCTCTCTGTTTGAAATCCATACTCTGGCTAGTTTTACAGACATTTGTTTGTTTGTTTGTTTCATAGCAGCAGAATAGACAAACCTATACACCGGCAGCAGGTCTGCATTTCATATTGGATGTTGAATTTTCCAAGTTAAATATTTTTAGAATTTCCTATTTTTGTCTGTGTTATACATACAGCTATGTGGAAAGATATGTCTGTCCTGGTTGGGACTGAGTCAAATTTTGAAAAATCTTGAACTTTTCATGAGCAGCATGAAACAGCAATGCCTTTGTTTCAGTCAGTTCACTACAGAAGGCCAGAGGAAATTCAGTTAAGAGAAAAATATTCCTTGTGCTTATGTATCATCATGTATTAATCATCCTCCTTCTGTTCCACAAATTGCTTTGGGCTGTACTGGTATACAAGGTATACACCAGCTGAGGATTTGTTTCTGAAATCCCTTTTGGGTTTGCACTCCAGCAGGGCCTGTGCCAGAGACTATCTCTGACAGCTCAGAAGAGATATGAACTGTAATTGATTGTGCCCCTGAGAGCTTTTCTTCCTGTTTGTCTGTGTGTGCATGAGGGAGAGAGGGAGAGGGAGACTGTCTTTTATCTTTTGCCAAAAGTGGCTTTAATCCAGCGCTGAGCTTTTCTTCTTCACTCATTTTCTGAAATGCTCAACATTATGTGTTTTCAGGGTGGGATCAGAAAAAGGCAGCTTTCAGAGAACATCTTGCTCTAGAAATTTCAGGAAGAAGCCCTTTTTCTTTAGTTGAGAGGCAAGGGAGGCAGCAGCAGTGATGACAGAGCTCAGTTTTGAAGACATGGAGGGAATGGCATTGCCACACCTTGCCAGCCCTCTACCATGCTGAAGGACTCTGTCCACAGAGCACTGCCAGATCCTGCCAGGGCTGTTAGAGGGGTCACAGTTTGTCACTTCTGCCTCCTTACACCCCCTTCCCCTGCCCAAGTCCCTGTCCTGGCACATGGGATGCTGTGGAAGAGAAGGGCTGTGTGTCACATCCAGCCTGCAGCCGGTGAGGGGAAGGCTGGTCTTTTCACCAGGCTCTGACAGAAAGTGGAAGGACGTGAACCACTTTCCCTGCTGCTGCATCTGCCCATCTTAATGCCTGTAAATTAGTATCATAGATACATAGGATATCCCAGGTTGGAAGGAACCTCAAATGATCATTTGGTCCAACATTTTGTGGGAAAGGGAGATTATAGATGGTAGTAGCACCCTGACCCAACACATATTGAAGTTCTCCAATGACGGGGGATTCTACCACATCCTGGAGATGTTATTCCAGTAAATGATTGCTCTCACTAAAATAATTTCTTCTGTATACCAAGATGAGACATCTCTTAGTGCAACTTGTACCTGGTGTCCCTTGTCTTCCAATATGTGGCTCTTTGTGAAGAGAGAACTTCAATCCTCTTTGTAGCTGCCTTTTAAATACTGGAAAGTTATGGAGCTGTTCCTTCTGGAAGCCATTTCAAAGAACATAAAAAATGGGGTGTTTTTTGGGAACAGCCAGAGTGGGGTGAGTGATGAACACCCTGGCAGTCCTCTGTACTGAGGTGACTGGGAATCAGACAGGGGGAGAGCAGGACATACTGCTTTCTTCAACTATAGCAAGGCTTTCTTCAGTATCCTTAGAGCCAAACTGGTGAGACGTGGGCAAGGCCCTTCAAGTACAGGATATGTGGAAATTGATTCATTGGATGGTGACCAGTAAGATGAAGGATGGTGACCAGCAGGGCTTGTTCAGTCCAGAGAAGAGAGGTCTTTGGAGGGACCTTATTCCTGTCTGCAAAAATTTAAGGGGGTAGTAGAGAGGAAGAAACCATAGTCTGGAAGTGTGTAAAGCAGCATTCATAAATTGCAGCACATCAAATTCCAATTAGATAGCAAGACAGAATTTTTTTCCTCAGTATGAGGGTAGTCAAACACTGGAAGAGGGTTTCCAGAGACTGTGAAATCTCCATTGTTGGAGATATTCAAAACTCAAATACCCAATGAGATCCTGAACAACCTGATCTACTTGGCCTTCTAGCTGGAAAGCCAACTATGAATGAAAGGCTGGGGCTCTGCATTTTGTGTGGTATTTTTCATTCACATCTTAATTATTTTCCCCCCTCATTCTTGTATAGGGCCAAGAACTACTACTGTGGGGCCCAATTAGAAAAAGAGTAATTCGTGAATATTTTCTCTTCTACAGTTGCATTTTCCTTGCTTCTGCTAATGAAAAATCCCATGATGATTGTGTTAAATACCCTACCAAAACCTAAATAAACTTATAATCTTAAAAGCTTTATCAACCAACCTTATTTTGCTAAACCTTTTGTGTTAAAATTGGTTGAAAAATTATTCTGTGTGAGCATGACAAACTGTTTTCCATAAAGCCAGATCAAGTGTCATGGCTGATAGCACCGAGGTGTAAAGAGAACTTTTCATCAGTAACTCTGATGTTTTGCCCAGGACTGATGGCAAGCCCAGAAGTCTGCTTCCAGATCACTGTATTTATGCCTTTAAAATAATGGCATATGTTAAGGGCTTTCTTGCAGGCCTCTGGAAATATAAGCCAAAACTTTCCCAGTTGGATGCCAAGGACTGCACATTTAAATAATGTTTGCAAAGGCCATGAGAATGGCAGATGCTTAAAAATAGGGCATGTTTATTTATGTGTTGAACATGGGTTTAGGCAACTAGCTTCTTATATGAAAATTATACAAGTGTGAATAGCCCACTTCCAGACAAGCGTGGTTATGCTTGTGATCATATGCAAAAACATGCTAAAAGTGGGTGTAGGCAGCAGGAACTCATACAGCATGGTTGTGCCAGCAGGGGAGGGCAGGATTTCCTCCACTTTCAGGTTTCAAACACAGCATCAAACAAAACAGCAGAGGTGTGGAACATAAAACATGAAATGCACCTGTCTGGGGATTTGCTGTGGAGCAGGTATGGGAGGTAGATTATGTGGCATTTGAAGAAAGAGATACAGAGATGCAGGGAGAGGGGGAGAGAAAGAGAGTGAGAATAACCCTTAAAATTGGATTTAAAGTGGGAAAATGGTAAGTCCTGCGACATCCTACTAAGCTACTGCTGCTGAGGACAGGGCTGTCCCCAAGTTCAAACCATTGCACTCGCTGCCACTTACACTGCCATCAAAGTGTGCTTTTCCAACTGGCTGCTTTCCATCTCCCAGTCTAGGAGTCACATATTGCTACAAAAAAATCCAGCTGAAACTCAGATGTTGTGTTAAAAATCATGAGCATACCACAGTCAGCCTGGGTTGGTTGTGGCCAAAATCCATAGGAAAGAAATTCACAGCAAATGTCTTTGCAGTGCAGAGGGTGGGAGGTGAGATTTTGGAGGTGATCTAGTGCATGCCTCAGCAGGGCTGATTTTCCTGCACGGGCTCACGTGGGTGCATCATGTCTGATAGTCAAACAAGCTTGTTTGGAACAAGCTGAGCATCTCTGCACACCCCTGTTTCATCACAAAAGCTTTTGCTCCTGAATGCATAAATAATTTTTAAGTGATACTTCTGGCCAGAAATGGAATATATGTAGAGACCAAGTTCATATTTAAATCACTGGGAATTAGATGAGTCAATACCTTTGAAAATCTGGTCATGTGGCCTTCAAGTCCCCAAAACAACTCTGTAAGTCTCTGCCAAAGGATTAATCTGATCTTGTCACCTATTAATAGAAACTCACAGGTACAGCTGGGAATGTATTTTCTTCACAATCTTTTTCAGGTACCTGAAAAGCTGGAGCCATTCAGTCTGCTAAAATCAGCTCCCGCCTTGACCAAAATAAAGAGCTTTTATTTATATTGTCCCATGAGAATGTAATTTTTATTGTTTCTAAAACAATAGGACCTTGGGAAACAACTGTTTCTAATACTGGACAACACTTTTACTCTTCAAAGACCGGCAGTTTATAATGTGGAATACTTTCTCCATCTCCGGTACCCAGTTTGAGGGCACAACTTCCAAGAGGCAAACTCTGCAGTTCAGGCCCCATTCAGGTTCCTCGGTTGCCCAAAGAAGTAACTATCCCAAACTGACCACAGTTAAATATAAAAAGAAATTCTAATAAAATATCTGGGGATTAAGTGCAAGGGAGAATGTTTCCAGCCCTCCTTCCCACCTCATTTCTTCTAGAACCTCACTTCTTCCCCATGGTATTTGCTCCTGGTCTTGCCTCTGGAGAGCACTGCACTGCAATGGCTACCTTTCTCATGCCTAATGTACCATGCCACTTATTCATGCTTAATTCAGAAAGGAAGGAATGTATGGGCCAAAAGACCTCACACACACGAAAAAAAAAAAAAACAAAAATCACGGAGGGAGGGAGGGAGGGAGGGAAAGGAAGCAGTCTGGCAAAGGGATGGATAAGATGCAATAAAAGTGCTTTTCCTTCTCCAGCATCTAGGGAACTTGTGATTCCTAATGTGGAAGGACTGAAACTGGCTATTTGGTTCTGAAGTTAATTTAAAATGCAATCAACAAAGTACTTAAAAAAATTAAACATCTGCCAAATGAGTAAGCCATTAAAATATGCCTGAAGTATATTATATAAGCAGACTTTAAAGAAACTGCATGGTAAGAAAATATTTGGAGTGGCTAAGTCTGTACATTGCACAAATCAAAATGTTGTGTTATTAGAATTGTTTTGTCACCACCTTGTGGGACATTAGGGTAACATCTGGCTTGCTCATGCTTTCAGCTTGTGGGTTCAATATGTCCTGAAGAAAACAGGGAGAAAGTGACTGCTCTAATATTACACTGGTGTAATATATGCACACCATGCTGCAAAATTTCAGATCACTTCAAGCACACTTTAGGGCTCCTGCAGCATTACTGTGCTGCTGAGCAAACTCTCCAATTTGCAGGTCAAATAATTCTCTCAAAGGGCATATGCAGATTCTTATAAAAGTTGGCACAATAAGGAGGGAAGAGAAATCAGATTGCTAACATAAACAGCTATGTCTTCTCAGAGAATGTCTCTGTTTCAGTCATCTGATTTCAAATGGTTTCCTTAAGCCCTAATTTATTACTTCAAGTTCAGAAACTCTGCCTAGTCTGAAGATGCTTAAGAAATACACTCCCTCTTTCCATTGGTCCAAGCAGTTGGTGTCTGATGCAAACATTTCTGGGTAAATGTCAACCAGATGTTTCCCAACACTAATTTGTGAACTTCTGTCCCAGGTTTCTATGCTGAGGCAGTGCAAGAGAGCTGCACAGAAGCAAAGGGCTGTCTGTTGCAGCACTTTTCTTCTTCTGCTTGGCCACCAAAACACAAATCTCTCTCTTTCTAGGGCCACTGAACAGGATCCAGCAGAGCAAAATACATTTGTAGTGAACAAACACACCATACTCTGTGTTTCTAGGAGAGGTGCCAAGCCTGTATGGGCTCATTACAGCAATCCTTCTCTGCCAGCTCTGCCCATGGAAACCACCTCACAGCCAGCCTCCTGCTGCTGCTGTGATAGCCAAGGACATTGTATCTGAGAGGTCTGTGATAGAGAAATCTGGAGTCAGATTGTATTTCCCAACTATTAATTAAACTTCCCTTGAAACAAAAGTAGAGGCTCTGCCACCACTTAGTGTTACTCAAAACCACAAATTCCCCCTCTCCCACAATCTGCCAGAATTACAGACTCTTCTGCAACTTCTTAAAAATTTGAGATGCTTTTGTCAAGTGAGCATCCTCCCCCTTCAAAATGCACCCTGGGGAGTTTAGTGTTCCAATTTAGCATTGCTGTTTATGAGAAGAGGGAAGGCTGATACTGACCCAGCACAACACCATGCATTGGAAATATATTAGCAAGAGTTTCATCACTGCATTTACCCCACCTTTCGCAGAAAATGTCTCTAGGAATGATGCTCTGTGGCTAAGCTGAAGGGTGTAAGCTGTCTATGAGAAGAACAAGGAGAGTCTCCTTGCTATCAACTTCAGGGCTGCTCCTGGGCCAGCAAATGAAACAGAGCTGGGACATGGGGTGACCTTTGTCTTGCTGGCTCTGGCATTAAATTATTGCCACTGTTCTTGGTGTTATTTTGGCCTCTACTGCTCTCCAGACAGTGTGCGGGTGCATTTTGGAGCAGCATGTGCCAGAGGCTCCCTGCAGCAAGCAGGGACCCTGACTTGGAGTGGGGATTTATACCTACAGAAATACAGAGATGAACTATGTTGTGCTGTGTTGTGCTACTACTTAGTAGGTCAGCAGTGGCCATCCATGAAGGCAAGAGTTGAATTGATGCCTAGCAAGACCAGTTCAATATTTCGTGTCTGTATTGAGTCACATTTTCTTGTTAAGAAGTACCTTTGACTCTAATGCAGGCTTGCAGAGAGCTGGATGGGAAATCATCAGATCATTTCCCAGATTTTAACAGCATGTTACCTTATGTCTTTCATTGCTCAGTGTTTTACAGTCCCCCTGTCCTAAAGCCTCTGGCTATATAAAACAGACCACTGATGTCAGATGGAGCATCTTGTTATTACAGTAATGAACTTGCAAAATTTGTTACACGTAATAAATATTATGAGCAGTCAAGGATCCTAAACTACCCAACTGGAGATTTGAAGAAGGCACCTTTCATATTTGATATGTCTTTCTCTTTCCAGTAAGCTGAAAGACTGCTGGCTCCTGACCTTCAGCAGGGCAGAATGAGGTCTGTCCTGAGCAGGACGCAGCAAACACCCCAGTGCTGAGCCCTGGAGACACCTGGGCTCCTTGGCAGCACCTGCAGGAAGAACTGTGAGATTGGCAGGTGGCCAGTGATTCTGGGTAACCAGCTACCACAGTGCCCCTTGGGGATGTGGAAGCTTGAGCTCTGTGCTGACTGCTGAAGACCAGGCTGGAGGCAAGCAGCTCCCTGCCTCCCACCTCACAGCCAAGCCCTCATGATGACAGGGAATCAGCACATTATCACTGGAGAAAGGACAAGGTCAATGAGCTGAGTGAGGATCACTTATTGGATGAACAAGCAGGGATTTTATATATGCAAGGGAGATTCTTGGACAGACTCTGTTATTCAGCAAATGGGATCATGGGTTTTTTTAGGAAGAAGATCTAGATTTGATATCATCTGCTAATTGAAGGTATATAAGGATAACAACCTGTCTCCTGCATGCCAAGGGGTCATTTTAATGTCTTCATATTTATTATTCTGATATTTTTAGCACATACTTGGCATAGCACTGGTCACATCATTTAGCTTTGGCTCGTATGGTAAAGGCAGTGTGAAGTAGCAGCACAGCATACAGTTAGATCTTTAAAGCAAAATATGCCCTCAGTTTTGCATGAAATTTCTGCTTTCAAAGCAAGTGTTTCATGTGTTGCCATGGGGAATTTAACTGGCAACCTTTCAAATAAGACAGAAGTTTCAAGTAGCAACTCCTGACGAAAAAAATACCACAAGAGTAACTGTGTTACACTATTCATCCTATATTTCTATCAGCAGTAGAACATTTGGAAAAATAACAATTTTGAAAAATAACCACATGCTTTGTCCTGAAGAAAATGCCAGATGAAGGCACATTGCCAGGAACAAACATCCAAAAAAACCCCTAAGACTGAGGTCTCAAGCATGGGGAACTGGATCCTCATACAAAATTTGTGCACCAGTGCAGAATTACATGGGTATTATTGGGATTCAGTGAAGGACTAGAAATACAGCCTGGTGTGGTGACTTGTGGAATCACACCCAGAAGTCTTTTTTTTTTATACTGAAGAGTGGTCATGCCAATTCACATACATGTTTGTAATGCACCACCTTACAAAGAAACCCAAACAACGTCGCCAAGCTTGTTCTCAGGCTTGTGCTGGCTTATGCCTTTTGATATGTAAAACGCGACTGGCTAGATCAAGAATGTAAATGTAGGGGTGGGTAAAAATATTTAAATATTAAAATACCTGGTTGCTTGAATGTGTGTTTCTAGGGCAATATCATTAAAATAAGAGACCTCAGTTTTTGCAGTGAGTAAAGCAGAAAGAAAAAATTTTTAAGAACTAATGTCTCCAGAAGAATTATGTTTTGGTTAGAAAAGTCAAGCACACTCAAGAGGTATGAAATGATGTTTGCAGTGTACAGAACAAAACAGAGAGAAAAAGTCACTGAGCAGTGCAAAATTGCATATAGATACATTTTTTTAATTAAAATGTTATAGTTCTTACAGCTTACATACAACTTGATATGGCAGTAAAAACGCAGCACTGGTACCAATGGTGAGGGGGTTACTTGCATATGGGCTAGGTAAGCTTTTCAGGTAGCCAAAAGCACGTTTCCATATTAAAGTACTCTCTCTCCCTCTGCTTAAGCAGGGTGTAAGTTACTGCTGGAAATAGTGCTCCACACTTCACTTCCTTTGCTGCTTGAGAAATACTCTGTACACTGAATTTCATATGAGGCAATGCTGTCAAGAGCTGGTCAGACAAACACATTGCAGGAGGCTGAGCTTCCAGCCCAAAGAATATCTCCCCTTTTAAAGCCTGCCTATCTGCATTCTCCAGAAACCTGTCTTGAAATAATCTCCCTGTAAATATCTGGCAGCATGATACCAAAAATTCACTTGTCCACAAAAGAAAAAGCAGCAATGACTCTCTAGTCCTGCCATGGAAGAGAGGCTTCTAGAAGCAAAATAATGTTATTCTTCGCTGTGCACTTTCTGGTCCTGCTTTTATGTCAGCACAGGGATTGTGTGGTTTCCCTTTGAGGCAGCAGCAATTAATTTACTTATTTCTCCTTCTTTCTCAGAAGTTAGAGGTAGAAATTTAGTTAAGGAACTGGAGACACTTACTTTTCTGGCAAAGGTGGTAATAAACCAAAGACAGAAAACAATAATTGAAGGGCAAAAGACTTCTTAGGTAAATACCTCGTAAACCCTGATGAAAAGGGCTAATGGTGGCAGCCTTCTTAGCCCTGTCTGATTTGTAGAGCTTCCAGGAATACAAATGCTAGCTGGGCTGCTGTTTTCTTTACCAAGGTGCAAAATAAATGTTTTCACAACAAGCCTTTCTGCAAGATGTTTTAAATACAAAACACTAAAAAGAAACTTTCTGCTCTCTGATTTTACAAGCAAAAATTTCAATTTGTGTGCTGTGCAACCACATTTTTAATTATTCCGTCTTCCAAAAGTAAATCAAAAAACTCACAGAGAACGATGAACTGACCATGAATGTCATTACCATGATCAATAAATGACTGCCAGAGACAGCTGAAGTGCAAAAAAGGATTTCATTCTACAAGGCATAAATATATGCTGCTGCTATGAATCACTCTAGTCTTCTGCAAATAGAAAATTCATGAGCTCTCCTTGAATGTTTCTTGCTTCTGTAAACCAGACTGCAAAATAAGCCCATACAGTTATTTCAAAAAAAAGCCTTTCAGTATTCATAAAGGAGGGGTTTTGCTTTCCAAAACAAAATAGTAATGATGAGCAAGACAGAAATAGCTTGTTATATTTCAGTTCTTCAGAGAGAGTAATTCACTACCATTTACAGCTTGGATTCTCCATGTTGCATGTTTTGTTTAATTATGCAAATAAGATTTGAAAAACATATGTGGACAAGAAAGTTTTGTTGCAGGAACAGAGATAAAACACACACAGATTAAAGAGGGAAACATTTGTTTATTGAAAAGGAAAAGGTTCTGGATGGCAGCACAGAGTCAGACATGAGACAGATGAATGCGTGCACAGCTGTTCACGTTTAAAGGAAGAATATAGACATAAATACAGTTAGATCTTTGCTCTGCTCTGCTGCTACAGTATTTTTATACAATCAACTCAAAGGAATATCTATCATAACTGAACACAAGGAGAAATTTATCAGAAACAGAGCACACATTGCTTATTTAAAGCCAGGACAAACAAAGCCCAGAAAAGCCTCTCAAGCTATAGTATTGCAAAATAAACTTCAGTGCGCAAAAGCAAACTACCTTCTGTGGATGGCAATATTAAATGTCAGATCCAACTCCAAGTCAGATAGCTTGTACTTCTGTTTGAACAAAATGCAGGTAGTTTACCCCTACTATCATCACAGCTCTGCTCTGTCTTAAGGAAAGCCAGTACTGTGAAGAAGGAATGCCCTTTAAAAGCAGTACCTTTTTTTCTATGATCTATAAAGCCTATTTTCAAAGCACATCAGAGAAAGAAAGGGGCCCCTCCTCCATGTTTTAATGATTAGATATAGTGAGACCATCCTGAAAAATCATAAATGTTAAGGAAATGATGGCCAAATACTACAGGAGAGCAAAACAGGCCATGCAAGAATAAGCAGGTCCATAGGATACAAATACTTCCCCAGAGTTGCCACCTTCTAGCCTTTAGAGGACATTATTTCATATTGGTTCTGCCATGGTGACCTCCAGTCATACTTTACCTGCATCAAGTATGATACCACGTAACTGTTCAAGGCATTTAAGTGCAGCCTTCAGTATCTCATCGTTCAATTTCTACAAAAGTAGAAATATGGAAGTGTATCATATCATGACAATTAATCCTTGAAAAATGCTTTGACAAGCTTCTTTGATGTGCAGTAGGAAATTGTTTCGATTTATAAATAAGGCCAACATGGATTAACTGCCAACATGGATTACTTTGAAATCTCAGCTGTGATGTTTATATATGATGCTCATTTTAATGTTCCTTATTTAAATATTCAGTTATCTTCCTTCAAAGTCATTTTTGTAAATAGTTTTCCTTTATATTTTCTAATTTAAAGTGAAAATATTACAGCATATTTATGATCCATTTATAATTCAAGTTCAGTTTTGATAGCCACAGAACATCAACTTTCACATATCTATTTGTTTCTTTATGGAAACTATAAAAACAACCCGACACACTCCTTTCTAATCTTATTTAAAGCCTTGCAAGATGTAGAAAGCACTTGCAAGACAGCAATATTTTAGTCAGATTCTGAATTTCCTGGGAATCTCACGTTTTACTGCAATAAAAATGCAAAGACACAAACCCCCTTCCCTGTTACATGTAACTTTCATTTCAAATAGCCAACAAAACGCAGAAGTTACGCTAAACATATTCCAGGTTACAGAAGTGGAAGAAAACTCCAAATAATTCCTTCATCTTGTCAAGTATGTCTTGGATATTACAGGCGTTCAGTTAGATAAGAAAACACACGGCTGTCCATCAGGAACCTGCATAGATACATACATGCACTGATATCACACAGTCACAACTCTGCCCACAAACGTAGGACTGACAGATTGTACAACACACGTGCACCAGATCAAACACCTGGGCACATCTGCTTCTCTGCAGAGGGAGAGTGACAACAGACCATCCCAGGATGAATTCTGCTAGAACAGAGACCTCTTAGAGTACTCAGAGCCAGAGTTTCTATCTCCTCTGCTACCTCCCACAGGTAATCTTTGGGGAAATACAAGTAGAAGGCATCTAGAGGATGAATTCATCAAGAGTAGTCACAGGTACTGTCACATGACACATCAAGTGTCATTTTGTTAGATAAATGTGAGAAACACGCTTTTTCACATTTAGTCCCTTTTTGGCACTTAGTATTCAGATAAGCATTAAATGTGTGTGTGCACACACAGGCAAGTTAAGTGCAGTTGTGTCATCTAATATGTAATGCTGCCATTGACGGGATTGAAAAGATTTGAGAAGCCATCTAGCAAAGCATTGTTACAATCCTCTTTAGCTATTACGATTTATTATTTTTTGTTCTCTATGGAATAGGGATGGGGCTGTTAAGCATTTCATTTCCTAACCATGAACCCAAGCTGGAGAGCTGTGTGACTGTGACCAGCCATGGGCAGCTCAGCTCATGCACACCCAGGAGGTGGAGCTCACAGCACTGTCATGGAGCACCCTGCCACTCTGGCAAGCATCTCAGCTGCCCAGTGGGATGGAAATTCAGAGAAATGTCAATTAAAGGATATGGAAACATCTTACTGCAAGTACAACCCATGATTCTCTTTTTTGTTTGCATGACCTCGCAAAATGTCAGCATCATCAAGTCTCCCATTTCTTCAGAGCTGATCATCAGGCTTATGTTTTTCTTAAATTGCCCTCGGGATAAAAAGTTAGAAAGTTGAAATTGGGATGACTGATTAAGCCCTTTTTCCTCAACAACAACAACAACAAAAATCTTACATAGGGAGGTCACAAAATGCCAGAATATAATGATTACTTTTCCCTACAGCAGGGTTGAAACTCTAAATCAAGGGTGTAAGACAAAAGATGCAAAAATCCACAATAAAATACAATGCAGAAGTTGAAGTTGGGGCACATGGTATGCTATAAGTATAGAAAATACATTTTTACTCAAAAGTAATTTTTATTACTCAAGAAAAACATGAAGTATTGAATACTGCATTAAAAGTCACTTTGTTTGGTAGTGATTTTCAGAGTGACTTTGTGGCAGCATAGCTGAACACTTTGTAGCCTTTAAATGAGCTGAAAAGAAAAAGGTCCTCTTGGGGATAGAGGTGAACTGCAGTTGCCCTTCTGCCAAAGCAGCAGGCAAGGGACCATGCTATAAAGGAACTGGTTTGAGTTAACACAAAGAGAGGAAAATTATTTCAGATTTCTACATTCAGTTAACAATTTACAGGGCAGCTCCCAAGAAAAATATAGCTAAGTGTGGGAGGATGACTGGAAAGAGCAGACAGACATGGAGTTCTTCCCTCTGAAGGAGGATTTGCTTCTATAAGAATTATTCCTGTGACTATAACCTCCAGTTATTCCAGTATAAGTCAATGTGTACCACTGTAAAGAAGTATTAAGAATGTAGTTATTCTGTGCATAAAGAAGTTAAAATGTTTTTGCAACATTTTGTACATGGAGTACAATACCAAAAAGAACCCAAATAAAAGTACCCTGGTACCATTCACGCAAGCATATTTATTATATAAATATTTTATAAATTACAAGATTTTAATTGCAAATGTAAACACTTCTAGGAAAATAATGTTTTATAGTCTTATTAATGTTTACAACTATTATAAGGCACATAGTGCAAAAATACATTTCTGATGCAGAGATCACAAAATAATTACCTACATATGTTATCTTAAAAGAAGCTGCATACACTTCCGTGGTACACTATTGTTTTTAATTAATACATATTGCTAATTCATGGCTAACTCTTTGTGGGTAAAAATATGATATAGCTGCCACTTGATCTACCAATTGTACTGGCATGCAAAATAAATATTTGGTTTACAGAATGTGTATTGTCAAAAAAAGCATGTATAATTATCTGGTACATAATATATGTTATTATGCAGGTAGAAAATTTTATTCTGAATACCTGAGAGTTGGCCCTAAAAGACATTATCTGTATATGTATATATTTCTACAGTTCTGGGCTGTAAAGTAATACAAACCAACAAATCAAAGAGCTAGATCATTCTTTTCTCAAAGAAGTAATTTTAAATAGCAGATGTTAGAACTGTATTTACAAATATTGAAAAATCAAACTGAGTCAAAAATGGACACCAAAACCACTGTGGGGCTTGACGCTGCCTCTGTCCAGATTTTTCACTAAGGCTATTGAAAATTATACTGAATCAGACTATGAAGGACGCACTCTACAGCCTCTACTAGTGTGCCATTGGCCAGGGTAAAGGAGTAAGGTGGATATAGAAAGTGTTTAAGCAAATACATATTTGTGCAGTTATACACAAGATTCTATGGTAAACAGAATACACTGCTTTCACAGTACACTTGGATGAGAGGCAGGGATTTAAAATCAGTTATTTAAATAGTTTGTTTCCTTATTTTCTTTTCCTGTAACCACAGCAAACCTAAGACCTGATGTTTAACATGTGCTACAGAGACTACAGTGGTTAAACCACACTTCTCAGTATTACTGCTAGGATTTGAGCACCACAAAGAATATAATGAAAGGGATGGGGAAAAATGTTTTCACTGACAGAGAAACAGACAGATCTATAAAACTATCTCAAGCATTTTGGCTATGTACTTTTCTGCTGTAAGTTATTGACAGGTAATCCCTACAAGTTTGCACAAAATTGGAAGTATTTGAAATTACTTGTCTCTTTATATAACAGTAAAGCTTTCCTTTCCATATTTTAGCACAATCAATCCAAAAGATTGATTATAACTTTTACTGAATACTGCATAAAGAATTATACTGATTAGTTTCAGGTAAATAATTACAATTATGGTAAAATTTAGTGTTACCCATGGTAGTAATCTCAGTACAATTTACTTGTTAGTATATACTATACCTTGAAAAAATGCCTCTCCTTTAAAACCTGAATGTTTCTGATTGTGATTGATGCACTTGCTAGCCCACAAACAAATAATACAAACTTGAGTAAATCCTGAAGATAACAGGAATTCTTATTAGTGAGGGTTACAGTAATGAGTACTACAGATATGAAAAAATTAAAATATACATATACAGAGCACCTTCAATTTGAACCTAAGTGGTAAATGTCCCTGCTTTGATGCTGTTAGCACATCAGAGTTCTCAATGTATTTGAAGTTGGAGACCAATAATTGTGTTAGGAACACATTTTCCACAAAATCCTCCACATCTTCCATATATTTTAGTACCATCCTGGGAATTAGACAAAGAGAAGAGTTAATCCAGGGAAGCGATTGAGATCACAGTTGCACAAAAGGCTTCTCAAGGTTTGCATACAAGAGAACTTTTGACAAGTCATACCTAGAAAAACTAAATCGAGACAGCAGCATTAGCAAAAGAGGAACAGAGATGCTTTATCAGTACCACTCTACACCTTGTTCCCAGGCCTACCAGCCAACGTTGTCTTACACCGTGCACACTTACTGTTCTTGTTTAACTGGTCTTTTGGTTTCCCATGCTAATAAAGTTGGGGGTAAGCAACAAAAAGGATCATCTGTAGTAGGATGATCTTGAACAAAATGTGGAGGGTTGGGTGTTGTGTTTGGGTTTTTTAAAAAGCATCTGCAAAACTTCTAATAAACCCAACTAATATAACAATAACCTCTCAAAATCAGTTAAGATAAGGTTAGGCAGGAGTGCTGATCTGAATCAGATACTGGACAGTGTGATTAAACATAACTGAAGAAGACTTAAATGGGTCAGAGGCCTTGAATGCTATTTCTGATTCACAAATATCACTGTAGCTTTCACTACAGTCAAAACTTGTACCTCTTGTCCAAGCTGTAAGAGCAGGTAAAGGAAAACAGCATTGACTCACGTGGGATTTGTGTATGTCAGCAGTTGCATAGTTGCCCTGAGCAATCCATCTCACTGTATTGGATAATCTCAGACCTGTACCAGCCAAGTTAATGCTGAACTGTCCCTAGGGGGAAAGAAAAAAAAAAAAAAATGGAAAAAAAGAAAAAAAAGACGAGGAAAAGGAAAATACAGAGCTGATAAACAGAGTTCAAAACACTAAAAGACTTTACATTGGCATATTTGCACATATTGCTTAGGACATGTCTAAACATGAAGTACTCAAAGGTGTGTACAAAATAAGGGCTGGTTATGCTGCATTATGCCCTTTCTATGGACATTCACAACAAAAAACCAAGTTATTCTGCAATAAGCACCAGCTGTGCATCAGCTGATCTGCAGCATCTGAGTATGAAGACAAAAATAACATCAGACAATTGAAATTATTTTTGCCCTTCTACAAATGAAATTTACAAAAAGTACAGACTTGCAAAAGGCAAGAATAAAGATGGTTTTCTTGAAAGACTAATTTTTTTAAAGTTCCTAAATTCTTTAGAAATAACTTGATCAAAACATACTGCTCTCTGTAAAGAATAATCACTTCTTGGACATCTACTTTTCAAATGTTTGCACACTATCTAAGCATCATCATCAGTTTCCATTGCTTTTTCAGTATAACAAATAACACAACTGAACAAGAACATAAGTGGATGTTAAAATAAATAACTATATCTTAAGTGGAACGTTTTGCAACACAAACCATTCACAACAGATATAGAAGCTATTGATTCTAAAACATTTGCTTACACAAAAACAGACTCTGAAAACTATCTTCAGTCAATTCCTATGAGGATAGGAAATATATTAAAAGTAACAAATTGCACTACCTTGGCAAACAAACTGGGATACAGAAAATTATTAAATTGCATTCACAGAGAAGTGCAATATGTTACAAAGAAGTACTACCTCCACAAAGAGCCTAATGATTAGTTCAGGCAGCACTACAATCAGAAAACTGCACACCTCCGCATTATTCACTGAAAGCCTGAATTTCTGTATCCAGACCTAGTAATTTTTTATTGCAAATGGTAGCTTCTGTGTTTTATTGCTTAATAATGTCATATATATATATACCCATATATATCTCTTCTATTATGATGATTCACTTAAAATTCTTTGCAAAAAATTCAGTTATATTGCTCAGCATGGCAGATTTATTTTGAGAGCACTTCTATATAAAGTTGCTGTGCTTATAGCACTCATGTAACTCAGGATGAGCTAATAAAAACGTATATGGATAGGGCAAGTTTTTCTTCAAGTATCCACAAAGTGGAAGACTTCCATTTAATGAAGGAGGAAATCCATACAAATGGTGTGGAATGTTTTCCACAATTAACAGGCCCAGAGTAACTTCTTTCACAGTGATATAATTTTGCAAATACAAGTGAGAAGTGCTATTACAATTACAATGACAGCTCAAGAGCTGTCTGACATACCATGCAGCATACGAAAGGCCAGGAACAGATTTCAAGGACTAAAAGTACAGGAATGGAAGCCTTTTGACTGCATCAAAAGTGTTTGCTTCAGTCAGAACTTATAGATGGAAATGTGTCAATGTCAAGCCATGTAAGCAGAATGACCTCCCAACAGAACCTACATGTGGCAAACAGATTCATATTGTACTGCACCCAAAGGATTTGCAGGCTGAAGGCATCCAACACTGTAATGAGCTTCAACTGTTTTCTTCTCAGGGGTTTAGGTCTGCCAAACCGAGGCACTTCATTTGTACATAAATAGCACATAAATGGTCTCTAGCTGCCCTTGGCTGTGTCCACCCACACAGCTGGTCTTAAGTTTAGGCAGCCAGGAAAGATGGACAACAGGGATTAACTTCCAAGCAACTCGGTCTTAACTCCTTTATAATCAGTGAAACAAAATTCACTTCCAGAGGACAGTTGACCTCATCCTAAATTGTCAAATACAGTAAGATAAGCTGAAGTGTTTTCTAAGGGATCCTGTTTCTGCCAATGGGCTCCAGATGTTGACTAATTCAGACTAGGGCTATGTCTGCATCATCAAGAAGGACACTGCAGTATAAGCAGACCTGTAAAGTAAAAATTGGGTCAGAGAGCCCAATGTCTGTAGACAGTGCACAAATCAGGGGTTTATTTCGGACTCTCTCCTAGTCCCATGGACTGAATCCTCACTGGCATTAGAGCATATTAAGGCACTTCCTCTGAATGAGGCTTGGCTTTAGCTTCATCCAGAAGGGATCCTGTTCATGTCTTTCAAAACTACTCTGTGATGTGAACCAACAAACAGCAAACTGGGACAATATAGATATAATTCTAAAAAGCACCACCCAATACAACTAAAACACTAATGTAGACACAACAATGCATGTAGAAATTTTAAAGTATACTGCTAAACATGATTGATTTCCTCTGGTAGTCTTCAAAGACATGAAGCATCAGGAGAGAAACAGAGAAAAGATAAGGAAAATTATGCAGGATTATAGAAAAGTCACTAGAGGAGAACAAAGAATAAGAAAGCATTAGGGGAAACAAAGGATACATCAAATCCAGAGGGAGGCAGAGCAATACATGAAACACAGAAAGCTGGATACACATACATGGACCCTGCAGGGAAAGGGTGTAGTAAACAATTTGAGGGAAGGATGGTGGAACAGAACAGAAGCGAGTAAGAAAAAAAAAAACTTATTAATGTAATACACTGACTATACAGAATATGAGATTAGTTTAGAACCTTACAGACCTAACAAGTCACACGGTTTTCCCCTCTTATGTAAACATTTCAAGGGGGTAAGAAATCATAAATACCTGTGGACATCTAGCTGCACTGTAGCAATCTCCAGCTGTAGCAAACGGTACTGCTCTCCCAAGTATAGTCTGAGCAAAAAGAAAATCTGTGGCTAGAAAACAGAAAATTACTCAACACAAACTGCTGCATTTGAAGTTCAGGGGAAAACAGTGAAAAGTGTGAACATGGGTGTTTTATTCTTTGCTTTGGATGGGTTTTTTTGTTTGTTGTCTCTTTGGAAGGGAAGGTTGTGTGTTTTGATTTGAGAAACAATGGCTTGAATTTTGGTTATTGCACCACTAATCCAACCTACAAGTCCAGATTTCTCTCTGAGATATGAGTGGGCTAGGAGGAAGATGGATGTGCACCTGGACACTGTCCAAGTGAGCTGGCTGTGGGCCAACTTGTCAGCTTCAGGCAGGGGCTTAAAAGTACTGCAAGACTCCCTGTCCATTTATTTAGTGTCGGCCAAGGTCTGAGAAGGGACTAAGCAGCGCATAGAAAGAAAGACTTCCACAAGAAAAATAAGCTGTGGACTAATATAAAATGAAATAATGGGAACAAAACCTTAGAAAATGAAGGTAGTTAGCATATAAAATATGAATCTGTGAGATTCATGCCACTTGACCACTTGGAACAAATAAGCAAGGTAAGTAGTGGTGTTTTTTCTTTTTTCTTCAAATTTTGGGGTTTTTTAATTTTGCTTTTGAAATTGCTATTGAATTCTTAAATTAAGTAAGAATTTTATTTCCTCCAAGATGGCACAGATTGATCTGTAAGTGGGTCAAAATAGTAATTTGGTAATTGTGACCACATACAATTTCAACAGAATGCTCAAATTGGCTAAAACTAACAAAATGCTTACTTTTAATTTGCATGGAAGCTACATCAAATCTTATTTTGCTAAAAACCGTGAAGCCAGCTGCAAGGTAATCATTTCGACAGGCACAGTCTTGCCTTCTGCTTCCATTGAAAGGACATTCATATGGATTCTGCAACCTAAAGAATAGCAAAGATTTAGTTTTCCTTTGAGATTTTTCCTTAACATAATATAATAGTGAAAAAATTGGGTATTGCACTATGTTATTATTATTAAAATAATTTAGCACAACTAACACCGTTTCAGGCTGTAAGTATCCACATTTCTGTATGTGTGCTCACATGCCTGGATACTTAAAATGAAAATCAAGGGGAAAAAAATCCTACTCATCGTTCTCAGAAAAAGTATTATTTTATTCTTTTCTTTTGGAAGGAATTAATGCACTTCATAAAGTTACAAAACCACTTCTGTACCTGTATCCATATACTTCAGAAAAATTGTCTGCTTCACCTTTTACCAATGTCAAATATTCTTTGGGATTCTCTAAGTGCATGCCTGAGCAATAAATCTGGAAGAGAAAATGCAACACTTTAGCAAAATCTTTATTAGAAAAGGGCTATTTCATAAAACGATGTACTCATGAAAACTCATAAATATAAATAGTACCTTTATCATCCTTCCCTTAATGTTAAGTAGGTATTCACCATCCTTTCTAATCCCTTTTTTCATCTGCATATCTTTGCAGGTGGTAAGAATTTCACCTTCAAAATGAATGATTAAATCATATTAATATTTCAGGAACCGAGCTTAGTTTTAGGACTTAATTTTGCATAATTGCACTCCAAATATATTTATAGCTTTAATATAAGTAAACTGGGAAAACACTAACTGCATAAAATCACAGCTGTCACTTACATTCCTTCTCGCGGCAGATCTTTCTGGCATCTGGTTTAAAACGTGGCAGGCACAAGTCACTGGGTAAGCAATTTTCAGTCATACACTCTACTGTTCTCTGCTTTATCCCCACTCCACAAGATGCTGAGCACTAGACATAGATAGCCATGAAGAGTTAGTTTAGAAAGAAGCAAATAATTAACAGAACTATGTCAGCAGTTCGTTCTTGGCATTTATTTAAGTTAGAGGCAGCTATAAAAAATGAGCACATCTGTACTCACTGTGGTCCACTTCCCCACTCTCCACGTGGCTGCTTGTGCACATCCTTTGACATTACATTTATACATGTACGGGGATGGCTCTACAGGGCATTCTCGGTACGCTACAGTCTGAAGGCCACAGAAGTGCTGACTTTGAACAGAATGGATTCCAACACAGTACGTGATCCTCTGCTGCTGGTAACCAAACCCACAGCTTGCTGAGCACTAAAATAAAATCCCCAAGCAAAGCCATTATTTCTGTGAAAATCTCTGTGAAATTTCTGCAGAATTGCATTACAGGTAAGTGAGCTCTGATCCTTGCTCTGGTAAAAGCCTGTCGTTGGAGGTGCGGCACCTTGGGCTGGGACATCAGTGCGCAGAAGTGAAGGTCTGCAATAGTTACATGTGCAAGGAGCCACAAAGCCCCACGGTGCCCTTTTCTCAGATGTTCCAGAGTCATTTCCTCTCAGCTGTGATACACACACAGACATGCACACACAGGTAGTGTAGATGTGCAAGGGAAACAAAGCACTGATCCAACACTTCACTGAAATCAAGGACAAGTTTTTGGTTACTTCAGCAAGGTCAGCTTGCAAGAGAGTTTCCTGGGAATCAGCAAAGGACTCCTGTGGTAGGGACAGCTCTCCTCTAGTTGGTGATTACAGGTTCTTGGGGGTTAAGGGAGGACTGACAACAGCCTCATGGCTGACTTGGAGGGTCAATGTGGAGAAAGTTTAGACAGCAATGTTCAAATGCAAACATACTTTTTTTCCTCCACACATGTAAAGTACATTTTAAAGCAAAATAACATTCTTAAATGTAAAAATATATAAAAGATGTGTGCGCAGTATAATTAGTGTACCTGTGACAGTTCTCCTGTGAGGACAACATATTTAGAGGAAGATACCCTGCAGGTTTTCGATGATGGAGGCTTTGTGGCAGGATCACAGAAGCTTTCATGCACTTGGAGCTGGTTATCATTCACACATTTAACTTTCCGGTATATTTCCTTTCCTCTAGGTGATTCTGAGCACTAAAAGTGAGAAAATCAATCACAGTTTAACTAGACATTTACAGAATGAAGTTACCTACTGATTGCCACACACCAGTAAAACCCAGCCAGCCATACCTTTTGACATCTGCTATTAATGTCAGACTAAATTACTCAGTGAATCAGAGCCTTTTACTTTGTTTTCAAATTTCAGGTGCTTCTAATCAGCTGAAAAAAACCAACAGCATATAATAACAGTGACACTGTAACTGTTGGGAGAGACAGAGGAGAAAATGAAAATGTCAAGTCAAGATGATAGGTTGAGTGTAAAAGCCCTTCCATATGAAAAGGGAAGAGACAGAAAAGGATTTCAGTGAAATATGAAAGGAATAAGTTGGTCCTGAATACAAAACAAGTTAGTCTTGCAAAGAAAAGGAGAAGGAGAGGGAGAGAAAATTGCCTATTAATCAAGCCAGTGCCAGTGCCAGCTTTGAGCAGCAGTAGTTGTCGAGCTTGTGCCTTTGCCCTGAGGGTCCTCAGACCCCTCCCCATGGCAAGCTGGAGGAATGGTGAGCCATCACAGCTCTACCAGGAAAGGATAAGAACGTTGAGCAGAAAATCTCAGGCATATTTGCAGCAGTGTCTGTTAAGACATTAATTTTCTCATGGTTCTGTTAAGCTTGTTATGAGAATGTATCAGTAAAGAATGTCAACATTCTCTGCACCTGGTGTTTTGCTAGAAGAGGGTTAGGAAAATAGAGTATTCATAGTTATCCAATAGTCTTAAAGGGGTGTTCATCTTAATAACCAAAAATATAATACCTGTGCGCGGTATTTTACATAAGGCAGGTGTTTTTGTAATAAAGTTGGATGGATTGGTCCTGTGTGCTATGGATTTATATGTCGCAGCCCGTGTCATCCCCGGGACAACAGCGACAGGTACAGGCTAAGTAATGTATATCAACAGCAGGTCCCCAGCTATGGGTACGTCAACTAAGCTAACTTTTAATGGCATGGAGCAGCTCAGAATATTAGTCATATAAAGAATAATCCAGTCACAAGGTAATGGGGACAGGCAGAAGATTTCTTTTCACGATGCTTTATATCTTAGCTGTGTAGACATTCTTGTCTCTAGGATAAAAATGCTTCACCTAGTCTACTGCCTGCAACCTGGAGAAATGTTAGATCTGGATATATTTCTGCTGTGCTGTGACTGGTGAGGCAAGGAAATGACACACAAGCACCCAGAACTAAGACAGCTGGGCAAAACATTACAAGTTTGGTGGAGGACATCCTACACCAGGAGTGGAATGCAGATGGATAAGCACTTGAACTATTAACACTCCATGTACAGGGCCACGTATGAATGCGGTGAGAGAAGGGAACAGAACACAGGAATTTCAATAAAACAGCAATATACATTGGAAGAAGTTATGAAATAGCTAGAGAATGAAGTGAAATACTATGCATTTGTAGTGGAGAGCTCCAAACACCCACGTGGAATACACAAATGTTTGCTGGCAAAAGAAAATTCACCCTCATTCTTTGAACATGTGTATTTGTGCTAAAAGCACATTCTGAACCACTTCCACTAATTCCTGATTTTGACAGTTACATATGAGAAGAAAACACTTGAAAGAAACATATATTTTTCAGCTTTCACTCAATATAGCTTAAAAAAGGCATATATATGTCTGAACTGCATTAATATAATCCAGGTTTTGCAGAGCACCAGCCAATGTTTTACATATTAACAGTTGTCACTTCTACAGCACTCTGTGCCTGAGACTTCAGAGTCTTCATATTCAAGGGGGGTTGCCCTAGAAAGTTTAGCATGGCAGATTATTAATATGACACAAATGCACAAAATGGGTTATTGTTTAATGTTAGAGAAAGGCTCTTCTCCACACCATTTCAGGTATTATACATAATTTTTGTTTTTTCTCTCTTCCTCATCTTCATATCTTTACATGTTTGCAAAAATAACAAAAATTATTAAATTTTTAGCATGTAGAAAATAGTAACTACAGCTTTAGAAATAACAGCTATCTCCTGAAGGTATCTGTAGATTTTCTTAAATATGAAAAAGCATTTTTGGTAAGAGAATGCTGAATTTTTATTTTCTTATCTTGCTTCTTCTTTGGTAGGAGAATAATGAGATTTTATTTTGCTCCTTATCTTTTCTTTAACAAGAAAAGATGCTTCAAGTTTTTGAGATGCTTTAAATCTTCCATACAGAGCTTCTTATAAAAACTGTTGTCCAAAGATTTTACCTCCAAGGTGTTTACTTCCACATTTATTCTGCATTTCTGTTCTTAAAAAGCTGCTTTTAAAAATTATATTTCACAATGAGGATTTATTAAACATCTTATGCACTATGTAGAGAAGTATGTACCAACAGTTGTATCAATAGGTACCTGCTCAGAGCTCCACCAGAGCTTTTGTTTACAAAAATAGACAAGCGAATTCTGTAAAGATTATAAACAGACGGTATAAAGAAAGTGTTTGACATTTTTTGTCACTTCCTAAGTTTTGCAAGCCTTCAAAATTTTCAGCATGGTCAGTTGTTATTCTGCACCATAACAGCTACTAGGAATGCACTCAAATGAGGGGAGGGAAAAAAAAAAGGAAAAAAGAAGAGAAAAAACCAAACTTATTGTGCCATATTACATAACGCTATTAAGTCATACAAGTTGAAAACCTTACTTACGTTTTCCCATTCCTGTGCCAGCCAGCGGTAGGGGAGGCAGGCAGGCAGCCGGCAGTGCCTCGTGCTCGTGGGGCGCGGGTCACGGCCACACATCGCATCACTCACTCGCCCCAGGCCTGTCACCTGACAGGAGACGTCCCTTTGCTGAATCCCCACTCCACAGGACACAGAGCACTAAAATTGAGCAAAATTAGTTGTGTCACTGTGAAACAAGTCAGTCCCCAGCAGGGAGTACAGCTGTCATTAGATAGGATATTATTTAAAATATACTTCACAGCCCTTGTGATACAAGTACAATACCTGGAGAAAATGCAAAACTACAATTAAAACATTTTAAAAATACAGAAGATAATTGCATCTGAGGTACATAACTGGGCTCTCTGCTTAACTTAATTCACAGTTGGGACAATCACCATAGGCATATGCAAAGCAAAAGTTAACATTTTTGCAAGATCAACAGTTGAAGCTCTGAGTTTACATCTGGTCTTTATTAGAGACTGACAGTCTTGTCTGTTGTTCTAAAATGCAAATATTACAATAAAAGAGAAAAAATCTCGATGTTTCAGGTTAGAAAATCTTGCAAAAGGTGTAATATTCTAAGGACATCACCTTTTGCAGGTAATACTAAGAATTTTGAACCCTGAAGAGCTTAAATGCCAAATGCCTCCTCTCTTTGTCCTGGCCAGAGGAATTTCACTGTATCACTAATGCCTGCTGAGATAAAACAGCCTCCTTTTACCCTAGGCAGAAGTACAATTATGTTCCAAAGCCTACCTAAAGGCCCAAGTTCAGTCATAGAGTTCATATTGTTCTATCAAGCGTGGCCAAAATGTGGAGAGTGCTACCATGTCTTTACCAATGTAGGGAATCGTGTGTTGAAAGAGTGAGTGAAATGCAAAACATTGCAATGTGCTCAGTTACACATAATTTTACAAGGTGAGAGATGTTATATCAGAACAAACCAGGGAAAAGGCCAGTATTTGTATCCACAAGCCCTTTTTCTTGTCCTTTTTCCACAAACCTGGCTCCATTTCATTATTTAGACTAAGATAGCAAATAATGACACTACTGAATTAATTGCAGAAGGTAAGAAGTAAACTTTAAAAATTTACTGTTAACTTACAAGGTAAGATGAGGAAAGTCCTAAGTACCTATTTAGTACAAAATTCAGATTAGAACATAATTACAGTTTTCATTACTCTTAAAAGAAACAAAAAGAGAATACAATGAAGTACTTGCTAATTTGCAGATTTCATTGCAATATGTGTACTGACAATTAGTCCCACTGAAGCAGTGTGTCATGAATATGATCTTGTCTTGTATTCTCATGGAGAACATAATTATGGAAGTTTTACATACCTCTTTCCATCTGCTGGCCTTCCAAGAAGGACACCTTCCAGCTCTACATATTTTGTATGTTCGTGGTTTTTTCAAATGTTTGCAGTTGTCTTCTTCTATTTTTGCTTGGAAGCTGTTAATACAATGCACATCACGAAACTTCAAACCTTTTCCACAGGAAACGGAACACTGAAAAGAGAAATGTTATTTCAGTACTTTGCTAAAAATCTCAGAATAATTAGAAAACTAGAAGAAGGTGTGGCCTCACCCAAAATGGACTTGGCCATTATAGGAATTTCTGTATTATGACACCATCTGCTGTACATGTCTGAAATGTCTCTGTAAGCTCTCTTGTACTGAGCATTAGGTGCATCAGGTGCCAAATATCCCTCACATCTTGTTCATTCATTGATGTCATCATTGAGAAATACCTGAGCTCAGCCATCCATATCCATGCAGGAGACAGCTTGATACTATGATCTCACACACAAGAACATGCTCTAGCAGCTGCCTGTTTGCAGATGTGTACTGCTTTTTTTCGTGTAGGCATGATGCTTATCACAAGCACCAAAGCAAGGAAAATTCAAAATCATGGCTATGTGTGTTTCCAGCTATTAGGCTACAAAGACATGTTTGCTTGGCAACTCCCCTCCATGAGCTTTGGGTATCTCATGGTATTTGGCAAAGAGGCAAGAGAAGAGGTATGAAGTAGACACCAGCCAGTTAAGGTGCAGTCCTTGGTAGGCGTGGACTTGCCCTGCCATTTTCTTCAGAAAGCTGCTACATCCCATTTTCTTCAGAAAGCTGCTACAATGCACACAACTGGCTCTAGGACCTACCTTCCTTCCTCCAATGTCAAACTGATGAGGCTGCAGGTTCGTTCTGTGAAACTCACCCTGGCAATGTGCCCTAGCAGAGACTACAGTGTGCCTGATGGATCAGGCTCTTCTGGAGAAATGGCCACTCCTCTGCTAGATGGCTGGACTGCTGACAGATTTCAGGGAGGTTTGATTTTCATTTTCACATTGGGGCTGTCCCATACACCCACAGAACAGGGCTACAGGACCTAGGGAGCTTTCAGTCAAACAAAGAATTCAAACATCTGAACTTTTTCCAAATTAGGTGGCTACTCAGCTGATTTGTCTTCAACCATGCACAACGTGAATATAAGTACTTTAGTATTTTCTTCTTAAATATTGCAATTAATCCCATTTTACATCATCCTATTAAAAAGTTTAGATCAATGGAGATAAATTTTTCTGTCTGGAAAGAGAACCTGCTTAATTTGTTCTAGGATTTCATCCACGCTTTATTTTACACTTGAAAAAACATTTCCTATGGAAAGATTCAGGTAGAAAAAATAATAGTCTAATAAAAATTGAATTTTTTAGTGGATATGTAAAAAAATATTTAAATAAAGACTTTCCTCAAAAGAAATGAAGACATTTCTCTTCCCTTTATGTTACATCATCATCATCTACATCATTAGCATGACATGCTAAATTTACAAAGCATTTTTAAATACATATGTCTTCTATTTTCAGGAAATTAAGTTCAGGTCATTCAGCTTTCAGTACAAAACCTGGCAAATATTTGCTTGAGAACAATAGCTGGATTGAAGTTTTTAAATACAGAACAAGCAGCTGTAATAAATTAGTCCGCTAGGTAAGAAAAATTTTTCACAATAACAACAGTTTGTTAAACAGAATCTCAGCTTACTCGGTTGTCCTCAATATCGCAGGGATTTTTATGTCTTTAAATATTTAGATGTATGATCTTAAAGGTTTAATTGAAACGGCCACTGTGTTTCAAATTAAATCCTGGCAGAATGAAGCAATACATTTATCATACAATACAATAGGTGGCATATTTCTCTTATGCAACTGTATTTACAAAAAAGATAAGGGCACTGATTTGGCCACAATTTGCTTTCTACATGTCTGCTCTAAAACCTCCATTAAAATAATGCTTGTTTAGAAATTATTTTGCTTTCAGCAAAACCTTTCAATTTATCTTTTTAAAATAATGTTTTTGCAGTTTTAAAATTTATGTTTGACTAATTTGGAAAATACCTTAAGACAGGAAAATAACAAAAAATACCAGAAATTTTAATATATGAATAATGTAGGTGAGAAAACTTAAAATGCTGCAAACCATATCATTATAAAACCCTTTCAGAAAACTTAGCCCTGAATTCAGAGGATTTATTTATCAAAGTAGGCATAATATCTTGTATGCATGGAAACAAAAATACTGTTATTATCTGATAAGTGACTCTACCTTCCCTTAAAGCTTTTTTTCAAGAATTTCAGACATAAACTATAGCCATAAAGGACACCTAAACTCTAAAGGTTCTTCCCTTGAATTCTTTAGTAGGAAGTGAAGTGCAGCACAGTTACTTAACCTCCTCCTATTATGATATGTTAGAAAAATACGACATTTCTCCTTCTTCAATGGCCTCCCCCTCTGCAGAATAACTCAGGCTCCATAGTGCTCCCAGGAGAGGCCTTGTGGGGATAGCATTCCAGGCCGAGAGCTGCAACCAAGCACCTCTCCTAGGAAGTCTCCACTTCAGGAGGTCAGGCTACCACAGCACAGAGTAACCTCACAGTGAAGTGATTCCCTTGCATCCTACTATGGGTTTCAACTTAAGAGCTTTTCAACTGGGGATTTTTTGTGGGTTTGTTTATGTTGGTGTTTTGTGTTTTGATTGGGGTGTTTTTACTTAGAAAGGATGCTGATGTTTAATTCATTTTGTTAATGTGGCTTTGCTCAGAAGGAATGAAACTCCTGATGCTTTCAAAAGCTAAAGACCCCACAGATATTAAGCATCTCTAAACTTCTGCTTAAATGCAATTGCCAAAACTTAAAAACAAGTAAAGCACTAAACTACAATGCGCCTCTAAGCAGCTTTGCTAGAACCAAGCGTCTGGGGTACTGCATCTCCTGGAATTTCATGGAGTTACTCCTTTCCACTTCAGAGTGGTTCCACAGCACCAGATTCTTACATCTGCTGCAGTGACCATCTCTCACCAATCACAGTGTGAGGAATAGGAACCTAAATATCTCCAAGGGTCAGATCCTTTACAATTTCCATGGGACCTCAATACAATGTGGCAACTAATTTGAGGATTATTATTCTTAAAGCCTTGCCAACATAACAGTTACAGAAGCACCTAGATTGCCCTGAGCAACATCCAAGGACCTTAAAAAAGTTCTCTTAAAAAGTGCTAAGAGTCAAATTCTACATGCATGCACAATCTTTTTAACAGATTGGCTATCTCAGTGCTTTACATACCCATAAGGACAATTAACATCCTGAAAACAGATTCTCCTCTATTTCTAATAACAAGTTAAAGAAAGCAATTGCTCTAAGTGTGCACTGAGTGCACAGCAGGTGAATGAAGCACATTGCAAAACACAGCAATAGATGATATTTAGTGCAACTAAAGAAAAAGAAATATTCCTAATTTTATTTTTTTTAAACACATGAAAAAGCTAATACACTTGCTATAGATGTAGAAGATCCATGATCATCAATGAAAAGTTCACGCGGGTATATTACTCTGTACAATATTCTCCTGAAATTTGGTATATTCTGGCTTTATTCCTTAGACAACATACAAAAAACAGTTCTTAAAAGGATTGCTTCGTCCCAAAGTGCTTTGGCATCAGATGCAGGCAGGCTCAGCTGTGTTCTTTACTTCATAGTGACCCACCTTCAGCAAGAGAAGACTATTCCAGTTCAATACACTTCTCATGGGAGACTCCTGACCAGTAGGTAAGTGCTGCCTGTCCTCCATTACAGAGAACAAATAGCAAAGGCAGAACATCAAATCACTCAAATGCTGAATAAAAACATTTCATCAATATCAAGTGGGGAATGACTTTACATTTCTGTAAAGACAGAGCACAGCTCCTGATCAGTTCCTCAAATGAAAATATAGATTCCATAGAAGATCTGAGTGGGATTTTGAAGTGCCTAAAGGCATCTAAAGGCAACTTACAGAGAAATGTCTTGCATTGACCTCTATCCCCACCAGCCAGTGTTTTCTTTAGAGAGCCACATACTGAACACTGACCTAAGACACCTGACTGTCCTTCCTTCAACTCTGTAACGTCAGTAAGAAGTGTTAAGTTCTCACTGGTGCAGGAGCAAAGCCTTGTACTGTGCTGGGGAAGCCACTCTGTACTCTTAGTGCATCCAGCCCACAGCGCATTTCTTACAAGGCTGAACTTTACCCTCCGTGAGCCTGCTCCTTCTTGAAGCTCCTAACGTGTTATTACACACACTCTGTGGAATATGGTCCTCTCACTGCTTGGTGCCCAAGCAGTGGTGCTGAACTTCCCAAGGTTTAACTCTCCTGACCAGGGAAAGTACAACTGCAGTAATTCTGGTTGCTTGACCACCCTCTTTTCAAACTTGAACATGGTCCTTGACTACTTGAGCGTGGTCCTCACAGCTCAGTCTGTCTATAAAGTGGTTTCATTTGTATTGCATTCCACACAGTTGGAAGTTTATGGAGAGAGAGCACAATTTTCCATATATTTTCTGCAGATTACCATGTAGGAAGAAAAAAATCCAAAAGAATGTTAAACCTCAGAAGAAATATGAACATTTCCTCAAAAAAATGCAAAATGAAAAAAACCCCATCCTGTAACTATTTTACACAGAAATTCTAGCACTTGTCTCAACATTGGATAAAGTAATATTTCCCATATGTCATGTTCTTTTAAAAACATAAATCTGCAGTAAAAAGCTGGATTTCATTACAGTTGTTCAAAGTCATTCCATAACACTGGTAACTAGGATTCATCTGGTTGTGTTTTCTTCATAGAAATAGTGTTCTGTAGGGATCAGCTTGACAAAATTCCTGCTTTCTGTGGCACAGATGGACTCTCAGACAGGCATCATCAATTCCTGCCAAATTAGGGCTCTTTCTGCTGCAGACATGCAACTTCACTAAAAGCTTTTTTATTCTTTTGCTACTATTATTTCATTGAGAAGTTGAAGACCTTGTATTATTTAGTGGATTCTGTACCAAATTTCCTTAACCTTTTCTTTAAAGGAAGTGCTTTGTGTAGTTTATCTGATAACCAATGGGCTTCTGGATACTGAAAAACAGGCCAGTAAATGGAAAACATGTAATAGTTTCTTTTTGTATTCATATGAGATATACAGAAACTTAAAATACAAATGAGTGACTAGAAGATGATAGAGGTAGTTTTCTTCATAGTAGCTAGTGCAAGCTTTTAGATTTGTGACCAAAACAGTGTTTAAAACACATAAGTATTTTAGTTATTGCTGAACACTCTCACACAGCACCAGGCCCATCGAGAAGGCTGAGGTGCAAAAGTTTTGAGAGGACACAGTCTAGAGCAAGTAATGTTGTGGTCAGGAATAAAAGTTGTGGGGAAGAAGGAGGGAGAGGCATGGGCATTTGCCTTCCCAAGAAATGATCACACATGATGTAGCCCTGCTTATCTGGGGATGGCTGAACATCTGCCTGTCCATGTGAAGTGGTGAATGAATCACTTGGTTTGCTTTGCTTGTTGGTGCAGCTTTTCCTTTACCTATGAAAATTACTTTTCTTAACCCATTTTATCCTTCCACTTGTCTCCCCCATCCCACCGAGGGGGAAGAAGGGAGTGTTTGTGTGGGCTTCAGTGCCTATTGGGGTTAAGCTACAACAGCAGCACTGAATAAAGGATAAAACATATTAAAAATCTTAAAAGGTATTTTCTTCCTTTTTTGGCAGGAACTTCTGTGAGTGGTCAGGAAGTTCAGTTGAAAACAGGATTAAACATGGAACTTGCTTGAGTTGTCTGGCGAACTGCTTTTCGGTCATCTCTAGTTGGCTCAAAAGCCTGTTTGGACTCTTAATATTCTAGATGTAGACTGGCATCACGACTGCACAAGACATTAATAAAACAATACTTTGAGCATGGCTTGGTTGAGAATTACTTTCAACTTTTCATTTGCAGTATTAGAACTAGATCTTGTTGTGTCTGCTTCCTCTGCTTGCTGCATCTCCCCAGGGGTTTTTGTGATGCTTGAGCAAAATATGCATTTCTCAGCTAAAAGCACTCAAAGAGTTGTCATTCCTCTATGTATGTTGACAACTGTTAGGAAGCAACACAGACTCCATAATTAGGTTCTACTGAATTCTTTGATCCAAAGTCAGTAATTCTTCGCTAAAACAAGTACAAACACTTGTGCCATTAGGTTGTGCACCCAGAAAGACCAAGGATCAAACATTCCATTACTCCTGAGAAAGAGTGGATTGAACTCCAAGAAGTGTGTGTATGATTTACCGTTACATCTAAGTTACACCTATGTCAACTACAGAAGTTACACTGAAGATATTTTTAAGTTATCTCTTTGAGCATGGCTTGATTTCAAAAGTTCAGTGTTACAGCATATTCCTCTGATGTTCAGAAGATATCTTGATTTGATTAAGTTCTCCTTCCATCTACAGTCTGTAAGTCTGCTTTGCCACTTTTCTGAATGTGCTTTTGCAGCTATAGAAATGGAAGGGAAGAAGGCTAGGCTAAGAAGGACTTACGGACATCATCCAATCCATCATGCTGCTCAGTTTGAATCAGCTAAACATGGACCATTCCTGACAGCAGTTTGTCAGTCTTGTCTTCAGTGACAGATATGCTACACCCTCACCTGCATGAGATTCATCTTCTTTCCCAGAGAGAGGTCAAAAATATGGATGTTCTTCTGTTCAAGCCCTACAGTGAGACTTCACAGTACAAGTTGCTAGTTCTATGCCACAAAAAAGGCATTATTTTTACCTGTTACAAGTACTATCACCTAAAAAATGCAAATTTGGATTATCTGTCCAAGACTGAATCCTTAATGTACTTAATGTACAATCTCTTCAGCACAGCAACTCAGGAAGGACAGCGCCTGTGCAAAAGAACTGCCACTACCTACTGCCCTCAGTCGGGTATTGGAGGACAGTCTGCTCCAAGTATCATCATCTAATATTGGAATTTTTTAGCTCAGACACAAAAGAAGGCAGTAATCCTTTTCTCTAATCAGCCCAAGGGGGACTTTTACTTTTTTTTTTCCCCTTTCGGACTAGCTACATATTCTGGCTGTGTAACAAGCTGAGAAGCAGACATACACCAAGTTTCTACCATCCACACTGTTTTCTGGAGCTTCCAAGTGCGTACTGTGGATAGTAACACCAGCACTCTCCAGATAGTCCCAGGGTGTGTGTAGGAGACCCTGGAATGCCCTGCAGTACAACCCAACAGCTATTCTGCAAGTGGCAGCTGAGCACAGACACTGCTGTGACTCTCTGAGGTCATCTAACCTGGCCACTGTCCCCAGCCGTGACTTCTCTGTCAAGACTGAGCACTGTATGCTCCATAAAAAAGCTGCTTCTATTGGACTCCTTTTAAGACAATTTTGTTTCAATTTTCACCTCAAGGGTAACAAAAAACTCTTGAATAACCCTCTTCCAAGCATGCTGAAGCATATCTATTTAACAGATGGACATAAATGAGAGGCTACCTACATCTACATACAAACACAGAAAAAGTAGGAATGATGGAGGAATAAAGAGGATTAAAGACAGATTTTAGGATTGATGTGGATAACAGGAAGCAAAAACTGCTATGAGAGGATATATCTGGCATCTACTAGGAATGTGCTATTCCTCTTAAACATAAAGATATCCTGATTAAAACAAAGTCAGAACCATCAGCACATACATTGAAGGTAAAGGGATTTCACATCTGAGGAAGCCACACTACTGATGATGCTGAGAAACTTTAGATGATATTTTTTTTTAAGTTGACACCACATGGTCTAAATTCTTTTGTCCAGTGCAGCTGGCAGTATCCTTAATGCCAGAAAATGGCAATCTGCCTGCATGTCAGATGAACAACCATACTCTTTGCAGCTGTTGGAAAAATCAAAACCACAGCTCTTGAGATTCCACCTTATGATCATCTACAGAATGTCTTTTATTCATTCCAGCTAGAACTTTAAGTCTTAATTTGGCCTACCTTTCTGACATCTATCTAAATACTATCCATTTCCTCAAGTTCAGAACAAATAGAACAGATGACCAGGTCCTTCTTTGAAAGCCCTATCATGTCTTTCCCCCTCAGGACGAACACCACTTTTCTGCCCACCACTGCCTAAAGCCTGACATCTTCTTGATGCCAACTACAGAGCATGTGGAAACCAGGCCATGCTCGAGGGCAGACCAACTCCCCGTGAGTTACCATGCTCAGCTCCCCACCTACTGTGATACTCAGACAGGCCTCACTGTGCTGTGTATTCCTACTCTGTCTACATCTATCTCATAAAGGAGACTGAGCTTTTCCAGTCAGCAGCCTTCTCTTTGTTTTACCTACATGACTCACATAACACAATTAGGCTTTCAAACAAGCTTTTAGCTATTACAATTACACAAGAACAACGGATCATGGCAATGTTAATGTGGGTGGAAATTTAAAAATAATAACCCTATTTTCATGAGTTCTCATTCAGCAGTGATGACATAACATTTACTATCTCATTTACCTCTTCCTTTACATCTTCCATTTCATCTCTCAATTACAGTAAAAATTGAATTGTCTAGTTGTTTTTCCTGCCTTACGTGCTCTTGATTTGAGTCCTCTTTGTCTGGTTACCATCTGAGAATCAGGAAACCAAGAGGTATTTCTGCCTCCTTTCAGCAGCCATTTGGCAGGCCCAGCTACCTCATGTGCAGTCTTAAATTTGTCACTGAAGGTTCTGCATGTACCTCTGCTAGGAGCTTCACCATCAGCCCTCATTCAAGCAACATTAACACTGTCATTCATTACACTGTATATTAAAACAATGAAAAGTATGATGAGCTTATTAATTGCTGGGAGTGAGAGAAAAGATAAACCACGGTGTTCAGCCAGCATTCCTGCAGCAACTTATCTGGTACGTGTACCTAACTTCTATCATCCTTCAGTTGAATGATATATACAACAGACAGATAGCTGAGACAAAACACAATTAAAAATACAGAAACATTAGTAAATAAAAAAAAAAAAACCCACAAAACCAAAAACAATTAAAAAAACCAACCAAACCCCAACATCCCAAACAAACAATTCTGCCTTACCTTTCCTTCTGAAATCAGTGGTAATCAGGAACAGAGCTAGACTCTCACTAGGTCTTTTTGAAAATCTAATCTACAAATTTGTAAATTTGTGTCAAATTTACAAATACCTTCTGCAAGAGCTTCATATGGGCACTTTTACCACTACAGCATTGCAGATGTCAAATTGCTGACTTGGCCAAACTTCAGTAAGTCTCATCTTTCTGTACCCCACACTCATGCAGCACTTTTAAGCAATTACATGACACCGGCAAGCACTGGAGACAGTGAATAAAGTGGAAGCATCAAGAAAGAAGGGTGGCAGATATGGAGACAGGAGACCTTAAGGAAACCCACCATGAGAAAAAGAAATGCAGGGGTTTTCTCTCTGTTTCAAATAAATGGGTAAATTTCCGGACACATTTTTCAAATAGAGAACAACAGATGTATCTGTGTCAATACAGCAACTGTACGCATAAACCTCCACGAAAACCAAACAGCTACCCAAAATTAAATCCATTTACTGCTTCCAAAAATTGGACAGAGTTTAATAGACTGAATCACAGGTAGGTTAGCCTCCAGCCTCCTGTGATGCTGGGGAAAACTGAACAAATGCACAGGAATAACATAATCTGCACTCTCACTGAAAAGTAACTTTGGCCCCTTGAGAGGGACATTTTGTTCACAGGTCTTCACAATGCAAGTTGGAGCACATTTTTAATATGGTGGAAGATCTTTGTTATGGAACCTACATTTCCACAAAAGGGTTGCACAGTTAAAAGACTTTTTCTTGTAATATTTTAACTACTTAAAACTTCATTTTATTATCTTAAGGGATAGGGACTTTTTAATTAATCAGTTACAAAAGTAAGTAGACATAAGACAGTCTTACAACAGTAGAATAATTAGTTTCAGCTGAGTTTGAAAAAATCTAAATATGGGCAAAAGAAATGCTGGATCCCGGTAAGTGCAAGCTCTGATTTATTATTTTTAGTCATGTTAGCAATAGCAAAACAGTAGCTCGGAAATTAAAGGAATGACAAATACACGAGCTCTGTGTGCCTTCTGCTCTACAAAAAATATTACTTCATAGCATGTCAATTTTTTCATTTGATTAAAATCTAAGACTTTTGTATTTGAACTTTAAAAAACTGGAAATATAAAGCAATATATGTTGAAACAATATAGTATTGTCAGAAATTTTTTAAAGTTTTCAGAAGCATAGAAAATACAACTTTTTCTATGGCACTTAACTAAATATAACTTAAAGAATTAACATCCGCCCAATTTATATTAAATATTATTTTAGCATGAAAATATGAGTGTATTTTGGATAAGAAATGAACATTTTACCTACCTTCACATGTTGAAATCCAGTTGCCTTTCAACCTAAACCACTTTTCTGTGTATTTTCAATTTACTAACAATATTTCCAACATTACATTTCCTGTACATAAACATGAGCAAGCATGGAAGCTTCTGAAGGACTGATTGAGCAGAAATCTAAGTGTTTAATCCTGCTGTCACTGAAGAGAAAGGGTCATAGATAGATGCACGCTAGAACATACACTGATCAATAGAGCAGTCTGTCTTAGGGGAGTCATCAGTCTCCCACAATTACTGGTTTCCAAAGAAAAGACTAGGAACTCCTGCAATACAGAACTACAGAACATATTCTTCATTTCCTAACCCATTCCAGGTAACAAAAATATTTATGTATTGGCCCTCACAAATGTTTGGAAATGCTAATACTTTAATACATGTTTCATAACTTTTAAATCTGAGTCCCAAAACCACTTTGAACCAACATTTATGAGTTCTGACTGAGGTCTTCAAGCTGCCACATACATACAGGCAGCTCAAAACGATTTTCACAAGGATCTGACCACCTAGAACTCTTCAACTTTTCTGAAAGTTCTATCAGTAGTTTCACATTCCCTTCATTCTCATTAAATGGCTGTATGTATTTAGGCATGGTATTACACATCACCTGCTTCTTTTCCCCTTTCATATTCTGGTTGCTGGGGTTTTGGTTTGGGTTTTTTTTTAGTGTGTGTATGATTTTATTATTATTTATTCTTTTTATTTTGCTATGTCCCACTCTTACTTGTCCTCTTCCTAAATGGAGGATCTGAAAGTTCTGCAAATCTCTTCTTGCAAACATGTTTTAGGAATGGAAAAAAACACGTTTTGTCTTTGAGATTAAGAGTTGAGCATTATGTTACGATCCTCATTCT